>JAFBJR010019380.1:162500-322812 GCA_016785285.1 Brachirus orientalis | reverse complement strand
TAGATAGATAGATAGATAGATAGATAGATAGATAGATAGATAGATAGATAGATAGATAGATAGATAGATAGATAGATAGATAGATAGATGAGAGTGGGACTGCTGGAGAGGAGCCTCCATTAGCTCTGGACTTTGCTGGGACAAACTGAAGACTCAGACACTGGTAACCCTTATCTATAAGGAAATTGTTGGTATACTGCCTACCTATTTTTGTGATTTGAATGCGCTGTGAAGTACTGGCTGTTACTCTTTTCATTCTCAGGATTATCTGTTTCTTTGTGTTTCATTTGCCTGCACTGAAATAGGTAAAAGGGTTTTTGTCCATTCTGAACCATTTACATGGAACACGCAGCAGAATGATTGGAAAATGACAGCAATGATTTAATGGAGTGCTTTTAAATCCAAATTAAGAGTATCTGGGGCTTGTTTTTAGTAATCCACTTGTAATTTTTAACATACCTTGTTTTTTTTATTTGTCATTGGTTTTATTGTGTTTTAATTGCGTAACTTTGTTATTTTGTGTTTTTGTGTGATGCTCCCTATCATGGCTAGGTCCCCCTGGAAACGATTTTTTAAATTTCAATGGGATTTACTATGTTAAATAAAGGTTAATAAATATATATATAAAAATGTTGACAAAACAAAAAAGTCTTATACTAACAGGCTTAAAAGGGACATAGCACCACCGAGTGTAGCATGGCAGACACATGCCATTCAATCAGTCGATTCCCAGCTAGAGTTTATACACTGAGACAAGGACAGTAGTCTAATTAAAATACATGGGCTTAACTGTTCACAGAAATATAAGGACTGTAAAAGTCCCAATGTTTCATTAGGCTGATTTTCTAGATTTACTAGGAATGCTCTGACAGAGCTGTGGATGAACAGGCTTCTCCCCTAAAAAAGGCACAGGCAAACTTGATAACCCCACAGTGAGAGTGGCTGAGTTTTGTGTCATAACGTCTTAAATAAACAATGTAGAGAGCAGAATGCTCGAGAGGAGGATTCAGTGGAAGCTCTTCTCTCATGCTTTGGAAGCAAAGCAGTGAAATGGGCAGCGAGTCGAATCACCTCCTTGAAATTCACTTACAAATACGGATATTTCCCTTATTATCACACTACAACATGCCAAACAGTGGTGTACAGGCTAGCATTGTTGCCTTACAGCCAAAAAAAGGACTGGTTCAGATACCTGTTCTATCAAGGGCCTTTCTGTATGGAGTTTGCAGTTGCTCCCTGTGTGTGCGTGGCTTCTTGGACACTCTAAATTGACCATAGGTGTGAAAGTGAGTTATGGTTGTTTGTCCCTGAATGTTTGCCCTGTGATGGACTGGCAACCTGTCCAGGGTGTGCCCTGCCTTTCACCATATGTCAGCTGGGATTGGCTCCAGCTGCTCTTTAAAACCACAAGTGGAGGATAAAGCAGTAGAAAATGGATGGATGGATGGATGGATGGATGGATGGATGGATGGATGGACGGATAACACTATAACGATACTTTTACATTGTAATGCTCTCCATATTGTGTATAGCTGGGTTGTATTGAATTGTATGGGATGAAATAAGTGACCTGTTCTTAAGTCCCTGGACCTGTTACAGGAAATCTCACTTTGCAAGATTTGCAAGAAAGACTCTTCTGTCATGTCAAGGGCTGCCGAGGTGCCATTAGCAAGGCTCACAAGTCAAATGCAGCAAGCAGATGAGAAGATACAATCTCACCACATCAAGAGTGGAGTAAGAGATTATTTTATTACTGATTTTATTTGAGACTTTATTGTAAATTTAAGTAAATCCCTGATTCCTGCCTGCGGTGGTGAAGAACATAGCTGCTCCCATACTGTGAATACACTATTGAGGTGCCACTCAACCATGCAAACATAATCTCATTCAATATTCAGCACAACGGGTCTTGCTCCTTCAACTGACTAAAGAAGAAAATGCAAGAAGCAATATAAAAAAACAGCAGTGATTCGACTTAATCAAAAACATAGAGGACATGAGATGACTGAAAGTTATTTGATTGTTATAAAGTACTTGAACCTGAACATTGCCTCGAGATGAGACAAGGCAAACACTTGACCTCTTACATAACAAAAGGGAGGAAAAAATGATCTGTAATGCTATTTAAATATAAATAAAAGTGGGATCTGTTTAGATATTTGAATTACTCATGTCTTACATTCAACTGATAAAACTATCATGATACTTTATACATAATTATACTATGATACTGGACACATGTCAAAATTTTAACTTTAACAGGAAAACTGTAGATATTGTTAAATATATTTAAATTATGCAGACAATTCGGAGAGACATGTTCAATTGACAGCAATGAAAAGAGAAAAATTTCCTGTAAGTAAATTCCCATTGGGTCATTCTTTGACTGCCCACATTTTTATCATTTTTATCAAAATAGACACTTAATTGGGAAGGCGTCTGCTGCTGTTTAACTGACAGTAAATGAGCCTGGTCAATTGCTAAGCTGAAACATTATACATATTAAAATTTAATGATGACTCATATTAACTCTAAAAATACACCAAGGTCCAATGAAACATCCACTTGGCTGCATGTGTGATAAGGATGCTTACATCAAGAGCAATCATTGAACTGTCCACAGTAAGTTCAAGATCTCAGGAAACTGCAACAAAGGCACAACAAAGACGTCCCTTTCAAATGACATGACAACTGTCACAAACAAAACGTTAACTGGGTGTTTCTGTACAGGATCACTCTCCCATACATGCATACAGTATAGACATAAAGAACAGAGCTCTTTAATGTCAATGGAACAACCACTTTCATTTATTATAGAGCACAACAATAACAAGACTTCACACTTCCCCTCTCATCATCAGCTACTGATAACTTCATTTTCTTTTTCACTTCAAAGTAAAGCACAGCGAGCTGCTTTGAGAGCAAATTATACAGTGTCTCAACACAAACACAACACATAAAGCATTGTTGTCAACTCACCTGTAATGGGTTGGATGCTGCCTGTCATCTTACCACAGAACTGATTTTTGCTTTGGTTGGTTTGTTCCCTCTAAATCCACAACTGGAGGCAAAACCATAGGAGGCAGAGAAACTGTGAAACGAGTCTGAGTCCAACAAGGAAATGGAACCGAGACAGAAACAAAGAAAGGACTACACTCGTCCACTTTCACCCCTTACTGCTGCTGCCGGCTCTCCCTCCCTTCTCCTCATCTCCTTGCCCCTCCTCACCAGGATGGGCCTGTCAGAGCTGAGGGATGCAATCAGACCTGCCTTCAGTGGTGGGTTATCGCGGGTTAATTAAAGGGGGATGACAATGCACAACCAAATGAAAGCAAGGACAGAGTGCTTTGCTGGAAGAGAGCCTGTAGTCCCTTGTCTTTGTCGAATACTTCTGACAGGAAGTGATCTCAAGCATAATATGTAAGATGGCTCAGAAAGGTCTGAGCATATATAGGCTCATATTGAGACATAATTCATGACCCTACTCTTTCAAAAACTAAAAGAGCCTAATGATGGCAAAAAAAGCTTTACATGTTTTTACACCTTTGCAAAAAAAAAAAAGCTTTTTCATCTTTGCCACCCTATTTAAAAGTCTGACACAGTTGCTCGGTATCACAAGTCATTTGTCAGAATACATTAAATGCCACCTGACTCCTACTTTATCCTTTGTTCAGTATTTACTGTACATGAACTAACCAACCGTTTTTCAGTCAAATGAATGCTGCAAATGTAATTTATTCTCAAGAAAGAGCGAAAATGAACTGCAGATATTTGGAATCATATTGTGTTGTGTGGTAGAGTGATAAAGAGAAGCAAACCAGGGAGCTGCCCACACATAAATAATTATTTGGTTAAATGTCACAAGGATAAAGAAATTCCAGAAATTGTGAAATCCATTTCAGCTCAACAACAAACTCACTTAAAAAGAAGAAAAGTGACCTCAGAAGAATAAAATGGAAAATGTTTCAGTGACAGACAGCAGATCATCAGCACCACTTGGTTATACTGACAACTATTTCTACTGAAATTCAGTCAAAAGTGGTTTCAAGCTAATTCATCGCTGAAGGGCTCTCTTCAAATCTGCTGGCAAATGTGCAAACAAATGCCGACATAAATGCTCCCAACCCACTGCCAAGGAAGAGTTTAGAGAGATTAGGAGAGTAGATAACATGTTTTCTATGGCAGCTTGGGGTAAGAAAAGGGTTAGGGTCTTGTCTATTGCTCATCCAAATAAATTTGATATAGCTTTTCCTAGGGAATAACAGAAACACAGATCTCTGGAATTACTAGTGGGATGGCAAACTGAAAGGTTTGAGACACTGGTTGGACAATAGAAGCAATTAAATAATACAAGCAGTGAATTTTTCCACATGTTGGAGGCAGTTTATATCTTAAAGTTCTCATTACTGTGTTAAATGATGAAGTGGCTAAAACTTTGATGGTCTTTCATGTGGTAATGCTCTATCATGTTTTGATTTGGTACTATTATTGGAATAATTATGTCATAGATCAAATCACAATATCGCAATTATATATGTTCCAGAAAATACATCTTTAAGTCTTACAGTGTACTCAACCAAGTTGGGAACCTGGCCGTCTACTTCAGCCTTGTGTGGAAGATAACTTGGCAAACTGTCATTCACCCCCAAACTCTGCATCCACAGCTTTGCTACAATTGACTGTATAATTATTCTTAACTGTACGCCACTCTTGATGCTTGAAAACTGACAACTACAAGTACAATAAACTAAAAAAACAAGTAATGGGGAAATTATTTGTGGTCCTTTAGTGCACTGATCTGATCAACAGCTGCAAAATAAAGGATCTTTAGTTTTCTTACTTTTTTGAGAGGCATGCAGTGTGTTACGGCTGCAAACTCCAGCTTCTGTGCAGCTTCTTCTATGTTTTTCATAGGGGTTGCCTTTAATAAATCATGAAACATACCTTTAAATGTTCTAAATACTAATCTGATCTTGTCTAAATGCCAGGATTCATCACTGTGAGGCTGTGAATTCATTGGTCCTGCCCATTTTTGACAATAAAGCTTTGTTGGAAAAAGGTTTGTGCTGTGTTTGTGACATATTAGACAGATATAGACAACCAAACTGTGGGGAAAGATTATTTTCACTGAATATTTTTGTTGTGACATGTGCATTATTGGCTGTTAAAATGGTGTGGTCTATTTCCAAAAGGGGCCATGTGGCTAACATGTGGGCAGTGTGAATGCTCTCATGATTTAACATGTGTGCCTAAATGAAAAGCAATAAATTCCATGATGCAGATGCACCACAGATGCATCCAGTGTTAAAGCGGCTGGATGGATTAAACATCAGAAAGACTGAAATTTTGTAAATTTGTGACAACACTCCAAAACAGCAATGACAGTACCTTTATTGATTCAGATTTTTATTTGGCCTGTCACATGATGAATGGGTCATGTCTTTGAAAATTTAGAACCAAGAAGCTCTTAACATGTTTTATCTTAAAATCCATCCTCAGCACTGGTTACAGGCAGTCCTGACTTAAACTATCATGAGTAGTGAAAATAAAACTTTGGTTGATTTCAAGGTAGTTTTATTTTAAAGTGTAACAAAGAACTGGCTTTAATGTGAAAAACATGAATACAATTTAATCTGTTAAATTAATCCCCAATCCAAGTAAACCCTCAGGGGCACGACCATAAATAAACTGTAGGTTCTTCACTGGCCTTTTAACCAGACAAACTTTTAGTCAATTAAAAGTTTTAAATCACCAGAGAATTAAATATCAAGATATATTGGAATCATTGTGTGTAATGGAGGGAACTGCTCTCATTTTTTTTAAAGCACTACATCACTTCTTTGTTAAGATCAATGGGCCATTTTCCTATTCTCTCCTACCATTTCCTCAAATTGCTTCTGACGCAGTGGTATGGTAACTGCTGGACCTGTACACAAACATTAAGAAGAACTAATTTTATTTTTACTTATGGACACACTTTTCATATTTTTACTATTACATGTGATATTTTATCATTTTAGGGGCTAAAAAAAATGTAAGCCTTATGTTCCTGGTACATAATACAAGGTATCATGGCTTTATAACTCATAAAAGGCTTGTATAGTCATCCTAAGGATGAGTCATCATGTCTTTTCCCCTAAATGTGATGAAGATGCATTAATGAGGGGTAACATATACAGTACATTCTTCATGTATGGCCTGTTTAACTTATAAATAATGCCATAGGAAGGGATGTAAATGAATGATGACCTTATATCACCTTTAAGGTGACTCACCATTATGACATTGCCGTTTCCAATAAATCACAGCAGCTCTGGGACAATGAATAAGGGACAATGTACACGGACAAAGGGTGTACAGATGCTTAAACACACAAGGACAGATAAAGAGAAAAGGTCGGGGATGACAAACCAGTAAGTTCGGAACTTGTCCCTGAACTAGATGTGAGACAGAGATAGAATTTAAATACCACAGTGTCTTTAACTTTCTTTTTCACCATTTCATGTTAGCCTTAATCTATAAAATGTATCAAGTGACTAATTTGATTATGATCGAAAGTATGGCTAAGGAATTAATTGCAATTTGAAATGGCATTTAACTTTGTAAGTTTTAAGTTTTTAATTGAATGACACAACTGAGTCAATATCAGATTTTTAAAACTGGAATTTTTCTTTTGAGCCCCTTTTAATTAATTCAAATGAATGGATGGATGGCAAATTAGTGTATAGTGACGTGGGCCACAATGTGACTGTAAAATATTTGAGAGGGAAATGTGTTTTTGTGTCAGTGCAAGGGATGATATGCATTTGTATATTCTGTGCTTCATTTAGGTGGACCGACTAAACAGATAAGTAAATGAAAACAGACAAAGAGTGACAAGCTACTAATCAATTTAGAACATTTTAGAAAAAAAAAAGCAATACTGTTCGAGGTGTTCTGTGAGATTCTTAGGAGGAGGCCTAAACTCAGAAACTGAAATGGCTACCTTTGTTGCTGATGGTTAAAAAATATCTCTTTTAAATCTCTTCACAGCTCACAGCAGTGCTGACGTGTACACGCAACTTCACGACGACTGTTACTGCACTTCAGAGTGACAGCAGGGACTCTGCTGCTAGGAATCACAGACACACACACACGCAAGGACAAGCACACAAAGCATGTTGAGTATGGTCAACACAGCACACATCCAAAAACACAAACTTGTCTCTAATCTCCCAAAGCTTCAAAAAATGCAGAGCCAGCTGCCACAGAGAGAGAGAGAGAGAGAGGCACACAGAGAGAGACTGAGAGCAGAGACAGCAGGATACTAAAAGCGGGGCTCTGTTACTTATTCATGTCTAGGCTGAGAATGGGGAGCCTGTGTCAAAACATTCTCCTTAGTCTTATTTTTTTGAAAGTAAAGCCACGAGTATGAACTCATCTATGTTGCATGACACTCAAGAGGGTATTTTTAGAGAGAGGCTTTTAGCCAGGGCTGAATTCCCCATTGTTTTCCAATAGAATCTGAGCTTTTCCAATTCAGCTGCTCTAAAACAGATGGTTAGTTAAAGCAGAATGAAAATGTTTTCTATATATACTGTACATTTATACAGTATTTGACACTGGACTTGTTCCTGTTCTTGTCACATGTGGATTTGCTTAATTCTGGTGATTAAAACAAAACACAGGTTCATGCCGAAATGTCTTTGCACATAAATGCTGATGTGAGAAACTAATTTGATGCACCCTTTAAGAAAATAAAGACCAGGCCTCGAGAGTGTTGGTCTAAATTCTGACTTCTCAGCCTTCTCCCTTTGAAGACAACCACCTTCAAATGATGACATTATTTCCTGATCGAAGCAAGATGAGATGAGCGATATCCCACACCAGTAATCAAGTACATCAAGTACATATGTCATGTAAGGTTTGCCACAACAAACAGAATCTCACAGTGTTCCAGCCTCGCATGTTCGGAGTCACCTGCTGGCTATGAGTCTTAACCTGGTGAGTCACTTAGATGCACTTCCTCAGGAGCTCTGTTGGTTAGTTGGATGGTTGGGTGGGAATAAATCTGCAGTGAGTGGCAGCCAGGGGAGTTGTTATGGAAAGGGAAAAAGCATGGTGTGAATAATGAGCCCCATGGGAGCTGGGTTTGTGTGCACAGACCAACTCCCACTCTCTCTGCTGCTGCCACTTCACCAGAAATGGGAGTGAGGGATGTGTACTTGTGGAAGGTCATGTTTATATTTGATTGAGGTTTTGTGTAGCCTTGAATGTGTCTTACAACACATGTCCAAAAGTAGAGAAAAGATAAGGGAAAGTGATATGTTAACCCTCACTATTTTTTTTTGGGAATTAACAAATGCTTCAGCTAAACATTACCAATAAAAGGTTTTCTGCTCTTCAAGGCTTAAAAATTAACAATTGCACAAATACCTATTTCTCAACAGCAAATTAGACTCTCAAGAAGACATTAACATATTTAACACTCATCTACAACGTGAGGCAAGTCTTTACTTTGCTTTTAGAGGAGTGTAAAGCTCCAGTGCAGAAGCACTATCGCCTCCTGCAGACTTCTGAGCAGTTACCAAAATGGTGTGGTTTATATGGCCTACTTTTGTCTCTCCCACTGCTACCCATTCTTATACAGACACACAGTTGTGCAATTGTTCAGGGAGGCTTTGTGTCCTGTTTGCAGTGCATACATTTTTTTAATATTACATGATCATGAAAAACCAAAATCATGATTATTATTAATACACCACTGTAAATGTCCAGGTACTGTATGTTGTTAGCAGTAGAGTGTGTTTTCAACCATAAAGTGACTTCATAAAGCTTCTTTTGCATCGCCTGCTCAGCTGGGATATAAAATGATTTACTCAGCACAGGATTGTCTCAACAGACATAAAAAAAACAACACTACTGAGAGAGAGACAGAGAGTTATACAGAGAAAGTTGTGTGGACCTGATACGATTAGGCACTACAGCTTTAATACAAGTTAGGACACAAAATAAGCACACCTTATTTATAGCTTTAGATGAATATTGGGGGCCTGTATCATCAAATGATTGAAAATGAAGGCAAGAAATCAGACTACACCACATGTTATGTCATGTTATAGAGGCAGTTGAAAAATACCATGATTAGCTGAACTAAAAAAAATCCAGGGGCATCAGGGAAAGGAAAAACTACACCTTTTAAATTATGATTCAATTACAGTTGCAGAATAAATGCTTTGCATGCATTTATCTTTCCTAAAAAGTTCTTCAAAGTCAGTGAACTAACAGTTTGAACTTGGGCCTTAACTTCAGGGGAGTTATGTCAAAAAGAAGACGGATGTTCTGGGATAAAGATGGAGAGGATCATGGAGGAGAGATCCTGTCTCACAGAATAAGCCAGGTTGAGGTGTGAAGCAAGGTGAGGAAATCGCTATGCCGATGAATTTCTCCCTGTGAGTGTTGATGCATGTCAGTGGGAAATGACAGCTTAGCTTCTGATAGTCACAAGTCAGAGGGAGACAGGGGTTAACAATATGTGTATTTGTGTGTGTTTGTGTGTGCATAGTTTTGTAATGGAAAAGAGATGAAGGAACGAGGGGAGGAAAGCATGGTACCACAGCTCAGATTCTGATCCTATCTGGAGTCTGTTGCCTGCGGGCATCTTAAGGGGAAGCAAGCGTCAATATTTTCTCATTCCCCTGGAGTGCAGAGCGCTAACACCAAGTTTTGCTGGAAAAACTGCAATTTTCTGGATTTATGTCAAAGCTAGGTGAAAGATACTTAAAGAAAAAATGTTAAAATGCTAAGATAGAAAACAAGCAAGTTGAAGCTGAGACCTGGCAAATAGAGGAGACAGTTCATTGAGTTCATGTTTATTCTCATCCAATCTGAATGTCAAAGTCTTACAGGCAGATTTGTTTAAAAGTGACAGGAGCAGGTTAATCGCATACTCTGAACCTCTGGTCAGGTCTAGCATGTTTTGATATTTGACCAAACAGAAATATGATTGGACTCTGGCTGAGTGAGCTTGACAGACTGTTGTGACATAAGCACGTAACCCAGAAGCAGCAGGTCCGTCTGGGCTGCTGAAACAAGTGCATTATGTGGATGGGTACGTGTTCCTTATGTAACCACACTCACTTCTCACATCTGTTTTCCTTCTGAAACTGAAAACAATCCCAAACAAACACACAACAATATGATTTTGAATTTCAAAGCATATAAGCATAATATTTGTAATTATTTATTCTTTGTGTCACATTAATTTTGATGCCTAAGCTTTGAGTATCTTTAGCAGCACTTAATTTAAAGCAACATGTCTGTAAGCTTCTCAAGCCTCCCACTCATCTAAAAATTGCCGCTCAATAAAATCTTGACGGAAGCTGAAGTTGTGACACTGGGAAATGTCACTGCATTAGTCGATTCCCAACAGCATCTCTGAAGGCTTGCCATCACAATCTCAGTTTGACAGCTTCAAATCGATACCACAGTCTTGGATGTCCCTGCAGTAAGAGGGTGACCTGACTATCACCTCAGAAGGACTTTAACTTCTTTACAACTCTCTACTTACTTTTAGTTTTGGTATTAATTATACTTTTACTGGATTAAGTTAAAGGGCCACACGGTTGGTGTAGTGTAGTTGGTGTAGAACAAGAGCCCTTTTGCATGGAGTTTGCATGTTCTCCCCATGTGTGCGTGGGCTCTCACCGGGTACTCCAGCTTCCTCCTACAGTCCAAAAACATGCTGATTTGGGGATTAGGCCAGTTGGACACTAAATTGCCTGTAGGTGTGAATGTGAGCATGAATGATTGTACCCTGCCTCTCACCCTATGTCAGCTGGAGTTTGGCACCAGCGCCCCCCCGCGACCCTCAGTGGAGGATAAAGCGGTAGAAAATGAGTGAGAGAGTGGATTAAGTTACATCTGTGATAAGCAAATTAGACATGAAATATGTATAATATATATACTTTCATATCATCTGCAAGAGGCGAAAAGTTTTTATCTTTTTAAGCTTCTTTTCCCATATCTTAACTAACATAAATATGCATCTTATCATTACAAAACTACACATTGTCTATATACCTTTATTACCTAGTACACTGTCCTGATGGTTAATATAATGCCATTTCTGTGTTCTAAAAAATAATTTTGAACAGAGTATAACTTTGTTATTCAAACAATTCTCTATACATAAAACAGAAATAAAGTAGTAGTCTAAATTAAACCTTACAGCATTCATGTGGGTAGATGTATATAACTCTAGTGTAATTGTTCATGTTCCCTGTGATTACTTGCACTTGATTTCTGGCTAGGCAGCTGTCACAGTTGTGACTGCTTTTACCTGCCATTACATCAATCCCATTCAATTGGCTGGAAGAGAACGTGCCTCCAGTTTCTGCTTGGAAAAGCTGAAACTTCTTCAACCTTCCTGTCACTTTTAGCAGTGGGCTACACTTTTCTCACGCACACGCGTCACTAGCTACAAAGCACAGTCTGGTGGCTTTGCCCAAGCAAACGCCCACCAAACTGTAGGTGACAGTAATTTGCAACAAGCAAAGTCACTGAGGCTTGTATTATTAAACCCACTGTACAGTGCTCTGGAAAAGAACAGATGTCTTAAGTGGAAAATCAAATTGTGCATACAATAAAGAAAAATAAGAAATGTCAGTGATAGAAGCAGTACCGTGTGATGGGCAGACTCTGTCTTTACCTGTCGATGTCGCCCTGCATCTCTTTGCTTCCTCTCTGAGATATGTCCCGTGAAGACACCATATCTGAGGGTCTGCCTGTGTTCCTTGCATACAGATGGAGGCCACCGTCTGTAATGTATCTGTGAGAGTAGAATGAATTAGAGGAAGTACAGGCATTTTATACAAACTAGTCAGTATTTTCTTGTTTTTTCTTTATTAACAAAGCAAGAGTCTAGACAAATGCTAAAATTATTTGAATTTCTGAACAAACAAGAATGGTGCATGTTGCAGTGATTTTGCATATCTGATGATGTATATGTATATGGGTGTGAATAAGTGGTACCATTAAAAGCTAACACCAGATAGCTATCGGATATGGTTGATAGAACATGGGGCTCATTAGTGTCGAGCTAATTAAGCTTATAATTCAGCTAATCACCTTTCCCTCCTGATCTGTTGCTATATTTTTTGTCTGACATGTGTTTAACACTATGGCACTCCATCACCCAGTAATTATCTCCCCCTCACAAAAAATACCACCCCAACCAAAAAAATAAAATAAATAAACAAATACAAAGAAGAATAAAAACCCTTCTTCTTCATCCAAGTCTTTGTGTATTTATGTGGAGGCTGAACTGCATTTAAAGCACACATACCAGTTGCTCAAACATTTCTTGCTATTAAATGAATGAAGGTCAGAAGCCCACACATTTGTCGTCACAATGTTTTGTGCAGAGACACTGGCTCATCTTTCTTCATTCAGATAATCTTTTAAGTGAAGCATTCCCTTTCAAAGCATAACCATATTGTAACCTTGGTGGATGTCGACAGGTGATTTGGGTGCACAAAGAAAAAAACAGTGTGGACTTGACAACTGTATGAATCCACAACTGACCCTGAACAGAAATGTGTCATTTTTATTCATTATGCTTCAAAAGAAAAAAAAAGACTGAATGTATGAGGTTTACATGTAAACAGTACAATAAGAAACCAAATGCTGCTTCATACCACACCACACGGTATAAAGAACAAGTAATGTAAGGTGATAGATGTTATTATGAACAAACACCAAATCTTTGAATCAAATCTGTTGAGGCCAAATAATTTTACACAATATCTCATGACAAAACACCCACCTTAGAGCTCACTACCACTTTCATCTGTATCTTACAAGGAATGAAAGACCTTTTTAATGTCCGATAAACGAACTGATACTCCAGCCTTGAGTATCGACCAATATTGTCTTTTCAAAAAATTATACTTATCTGTTTTGCCTTTTACATTACTAGGCTTTTTAATCTTAAAAATGATCATCAAATCCCTTCTTGGTGACATTGGTGGTACTTATCTTTGTATAACTTGTGGTTAATGAACTATATTTGTGATATGTAGAGTTTTTGGAACATATCAAATTTCACTTTTTCTTTTACCAATATCCAGTCTAGTGATTTTGACCAGTTTTGGACTGATACTGACACTGTACATTGTACTGGCTCAACCTTATATCTTATTTGATCAATCTGAGTAAAAATAAAATAATAATAATAATACAAAAATGATAAAATGTAAAATGTTGTTTGATGGCGTGAAATACCAAATAAGCTAATGACTGCAAGCAGTGACTTCCTTAAGTCATTACTGAGAGGTTGCTGGGCAGTTAAATGACATAACTAGCTTCAGGCTTCTGGGTTCCTCTACAGTCTCTGGAGACAACCACACTGTTTCCTCCTGTCTTAATCTATGTGGCTCAGCTCTGTTAACCAGTCAATGACTAACACCTGCTGACAAAGAGTATATAAAATGTATGTAATATTCCAGTTTGAAGCCATTGAAGTATGACAGAGGTAGGAATGAGACAACATTTTAATTGGAAGCTGAGAATATGATCGGACTTCTCTCTTGATTTTTATCGTCGGTTAACACTTTCTTGAGGAGTTAATGGCCTCATCAGTTTCAGGTATTCTTCATTAGAAAATTTAGAGGAAATTAGGTGACATAAGATGATTTTAAAACAGAAATTTGCTTTGGTACAGTAAGATTGTGTCCAGTGTTATGCACAATTGACACTGGTGTCTGTCTTCAAATTTCTCAATTGTTGACTGATCGTTTGAGAGTCTGTAGTAAATGTGGTCATGCTGTCAAAAGTTTACATCAATTAGTTTACATCAATTAACACTGGCTAAAGCTGTCTATGGTGGTAAGGTTAAAAAAAAAGTTTAGTTTGAGGTAAATATATTTGTAATTAATATAGTATAATATGGTATCATTATCAGCATTTTTGTTCATGCCATTAAAACAGCAACCTTGAATTAGTCAGTGTGTGGAAGCTAACATGCTGTTCATCCTACCCGTTGGTGATCTCATCCATCCGGTTGCTCTTTCCTAGGACGTCCCCATCACTCATGTACCCTGCCACCTCCATCTGCTTCCCTCCTTCCAGCCCTCCTCCTCCCTTCTCTCCCCGCTCCACCCCCCTCGCCCCTGTCACTGCAGCTCGTCTCAGGGGGGCGCTGTACACAAACCTGGTGGGGTCCGAGTGCCCACTGTAGCGCCCTGTGTTGGTGCCAGCGCCAGTCGTGTTGGTCCTGGGTGCAGCATAGCTGCTTGGCATTGAGGGGGCGTCGCCAGCCTGGAGACGTGGGGTTTGTGTCTGGCCCAGTCGCCAAGCCATGGGGGAGGAGCGTGCAGTGAGGGCTGGGAGACTCCGTCCATTCACCTCAGTGGTTACCGTGGTGTCAAACGTTGTTTCTAGCGTACTGTGAAGATAAAAGTCGTGAAAAAAAAAACGAGGAAATTTTTAGTCTGTTTTTTTTCTTACAACTGATAAACATTGTTCTTAAAAGCACAATAGAGAAGATCTTTGATGAAGTGCCACACATAGACCAGACGAAGTCAAAAGCTTTCAATGAAACCATCATACTGTATCAAGTGCTTTAATGTGTGAAGGGCAAATCATTCAAGTGAAAACATCAGCTTGATTTTCAGAGGAGAGCTGTGAAAATAAGTAGAGTGCTCCCTTCAGATCAGGTTATAAAAAAATTGTAACACTTTTACAGAATATCAGGCTATAAAAAAACGAATGCATTTCAGTGATCTTTTAGGAAATTCAAGTATTTAAAATATTTTTATAAATCATTACAAACTTATATGAACTTTGTCAAAATAATGTTTAAGGATTTGATTGAATTGTGTCAAATGACAGATATCACTGCATCCAAAACATGATTAGTCTTCCAGGAAAAGAGGAGAAAAAAAGATGTATCCCAAGAATTAGTAAAATGTTGGCAAAGGCAGGAGCCAAGACTAGGGAGACAAGGGCGAATGACTCACTATACTTGATCAACCTATCAAATATTTTTTCCTCTAATGCTGGAAAAGAATCCAAAAATGTCAAAGAGCCTTGCCAGTTTCTCCCCTTTTCATTTATTTTCTGTTTTGGAAAGAACAGAAAGCATAATCAAATTGATGGGATCAGTTCTTAAGTGCTGCAGACCACACACACATGCACACGCACACACACGCGCACACGCACGCACGCACGCACGCACACCCACACACGCACACACACACACACACACACACACACACCACACTATGCAACTCAATACATCAGTGCAGCAGCAGTACCTAACAGGAGCTCTCTCTGGTGGGAAAAAAAGTGCACTGCATTCACATAATGAAAGATAGCAGAGCTGATATTAAACCGCACAGTCTGTTATGGCATTTGGCCTAAGCATTAACTTCAAATGTACATTATACTTACAAATATCCCAGTGTACACAGAATAATAGGAGTGTTGCATGGCATACAATATACACTGTCTGGCCAAAGAGTCTTAGTGCCTACTGTTACAGCCTGTGATCTCAGTGTTATGTTAGGTTTAGGTTCAGTAACATTAGGTTTAGGTTCAGTAACAAGCCCAAAAAATTCGGTCAACTGAGTGTCTTAAAATTACTCAATAAGTAGTTTTTGTGCATATTCCAAGATGACAATACTAGGATTTATTGGGCTTAAATAGTGAAAGAGTGGTTCAAGGAACATGAGACATAATTTTCACACATGGATTGTCCACTACAGTCCAGACTTTAACCACAATAATAATAATCTTTAGGATGGTTTAAACAACACTTGACACAGCTGTCCAACTCCCTCCATCAGATAAATAAAATGTTGATCTCAAAAAATGTTTGCAACCTTAATTTGAAATAAATATTGTGACATTGTATAAGCTTATCAAAGCTCTGCCAAACAAAACAGTGGTGCGACATTAATAAATGTGTGACTTTTCTTTGACTAGGCAGTGAATACTGCCATGGAAACAGGACTAACACAAAGCAGAAGTGTAAATACAGCTTCAGGTGTGCCTGTTGGTACAAATGTTAACACTATTTTGACAATACCAGGGTATGATGGGTGCACAGTAGCACATAATATGCAGCATTATCATGATAAACCATGAAAAACATATTCGTTGGTGTCCAACTGCTTTATTAAATGATTTTGTATGACTACCTGTGGGAAAAAAAAAACCAAACCTAAATCTTTGATGGAAAAAGTGTGTTTTGCAGATGATGCAAAACAACTGAATATGCGGCATAAGACACCAGCATGGGTGTTGGCCTCTGTGTGCTTCCATCCTCTATGATGTTTATCAGAAGCAGTGACAGCTTAAAGCAGTGTCTCACACAGAGAGATGGCAGTAGACTGCACCACTGTGATACCAAGCAACAACATTAGAGGGTCAGGGATGCTGACCACATTCACACCACATCTCGATCAACACCTGCACGCACACATGCTCAGAGCCAACTATGGAAATGCAGAAATTAATTTGTCACAGTAAAGAAATCAAAATCATTAACCATTTGGACATAATGTGGTTAGCTGAAACAACTTTTTTCATTTACCTTCAGGCAGCAGACAGAGAGAGAGAGAGAGAGAGAGAGAGAAAGAGAGAACAAACAGATGTGTTTGTGTGTGTCTGGGTGTATGAGTCCTCATTTCAGGATCAGTGAATGTAGGAAGCAAAGGTATGGCTCAGCAGCATTAGAAGAAAGGTACTGAGAAAGGGGAAATACCTATCATATATGAACAGAAACCAATAGCCCCCAAATAGCCTCGAATGCACATGTATAGATATTATATAGTACATTACTATCTCTAAAAAGTTTGACCACATATCCAGAAAAACCTGCTGTGTTTTGTGGAGCTTTACTTCTCTAGTCTACTTGCTATGAAGCAGAACTAAAACCAAAATAAATCCTAACAGAGGCAGCCGTCTTTGTCTTTAGCCGAGAGCTCAGCAGAAGAAGAATCCATGTTAACAGCAGGGTATTACTTATTGCTGAACTGTGCAAGATATAAATACACTGGAACTTTCTCTTGTAGCTGTTGATGAGGTCGAAGAGTATAAGGTGCATTTCTTTTAGAGGTAAGATCCATGATCTTGTTAAAACGCAACTCTGCATCACGGCTTCACAAGTCGCCCACAAATGTCATGTACTGAATTATTCTCAGTGTTCACAAAAGCAGTTTTGTGTTTTGATATTGGTACTATACGCGATCATAAAAGGTAGGAGCAAATCATTAATCAGCAGTAACAGGAGCGCAGGTTGAAAGTGAAATGAAAACAATGTAAACCTGCAGTTCACCTGTTAAATATACTCTTCTTCAGACTAAAGTGGTGTAATCAAATGCAGTCTGGAAGCTTTTGAAAACCAGAAGACATAAGCCACGTCCAAAATCTCCCATGGACTATATAGTGTCTGGTAGAAGGCAGATCTTCATGTCAAACGAAAAAGTCAAGTCACTCTTCTATCATAGACTTTATATGAACTCATATGACTTTCTCTTATATATATATATATATATATATATATGACTTTCTCTTATATATATATTCTTATATGAACTGTTTTGGACTTTGACCAGTGACTTCTTATAAGAACTAACAATTGCTTTTACTGTATAGCTGCAATCATCAATAATTGCTAGAAATACATGCACAAAAAATATTAGAGGAAAATATATCCTGCATCCCTATGAAATTAATAATTGAACCAACCATGTAGATGTAGTAATCTAGATATAAACACACAATAAACAAATCCACCGGGTGAAGCAATTATGTTCAAAATGTCATTCAGCAGTAGCTGAATCCCCTTGGGACGAGTTTGGGATTCCTCAGAGCTTAACGGGCAGAGTTAACAGGAGATTTCCCTGCTGCACCATGTTTTCCCTTGAACGTGTGAGAATTTCATCACATGTTTTTTTTTGTCCAGTTCTAGTGTCAATCAATACAATTTTCATGGTTGGTTCTGAAAAAAATGGAGGTAAATTGAATTTCTTCAGTCATCAGTACAGATGGACAGAGGACTCAGTCACACCTGCTTTTCTGAAGAATGTAGTGGATGTGAATCAATCTGCTTTGTTTGTTGCACCCCTGTAGTAAGGTCGGTGCAGATGGAAAGGGAAATGATGGCAGTGCCTCCAAAATGGCAGTTTAACTACACACATTATTTGAAAAACAGCTTTTTTTATTTGGTCAGTATGTTTCCAGAACATTGGCTGGAAACATATGGGGAGCTTTAAGTAATTAAAGATAACTGTAACTGTAACATTTTTAAAAGTGTGCATTTAAAGTCACAATAAAAAGCAAAAACACACTATTGTTAAAACCCCACATGTACTTACATTTAATCATGATATTTATGTTTTATGTTTATGCATGTACAGTATATGATGAAAGAACAGATGGAGGGATCTTTTGTGCTGCAGTAATATTATAAGGCAGATGGGCAAAACATCTGTCTTCCTTGGTCATGAATTCCACCGTCCCAGCTTCATACGATACATAATTTGTCAACTGTAATTTACAATTAAAACAAATCAACACCAACAATGAAATAAAATAAAATATAATGAAATAAGAGATTTATGATGAAATGGATTACTCCTGAGGAATTATACAATCTTCAACCTTGCCCAAGAAGGTTATGTATTCATTGCCATTTGTTTGTGTGTCAGCAGGATTACTCAAAACCTACTGAACTGATTTCCATGAAAATGTGGAGGGGTAGGTTATGATCCAAGGAAAAACTTCTGGATTTTAATAAATTAGCAGATTTGAAAATTTCTTTTTTTTTTTTTCTTTCTTTCTTTTTTTTTTTTTTACTTACACATAATATAGCATTAACCTTGGCAGCATAATGCACTTTTGTATGCCCCTCATCTATGTGGCTGTGCCTTCAAAATGTGCTTAGAGCATTTAAATTTTACCCCTCAAAGCATACCACTACAATTAACATGTAGACATCACTTGTACACACATGCTTTTCATCCAATGAGTGGCCACTGTATGGCCTCTACTACCGATAAAATGACTTTGTTACTGAGCTAAGACAAAATCTAAGGCTGAAAATAAAAAATAAAAACAAAACTAAACTTAACTAAAAATATGCAATTTGAAATTTGAATTTCAGTACATGCAATTTTCAGAGTACAAACAGGTATAAAGGAAGAATCTCACAGCAAGAGCAGAGACAGAAAAGGGCAGAATGATCAACACGAGAGTCATGTCTGCTTGAGCGTAACAGTGATTAATTACTTACGGAGCATCAAAGCGTCATGGTAATTATAGCCATTTCTTATTTCTTATTCAGGGTAGAGATTAGAACAGACTGGCCAGGATTATGTCGAATCTTTAGATTGTAGACCGATGCAGTCACACACTTAAGCGATGTGTTCACCGTTTTTTCCCCATTACAAAATAAACTGTACCTATTGCTTTTAAAAATCACAGAAACAGCATGTGATTCAAGATGGTTTGATGGATTTTGTCTGATGCATGTGAATGAGAATTGTGTCCCAAGATCAATCAAACCCCATTAGATGAAGCAATAAGACGACAGAGCTGTACTGATTGTGTTTGGCTAACATTCCTTTGACGTAAAGAAAGATGTAGAAAACACACACACACAGAATGCCATCTGTCATGGCTGTCGGCAGCCTGGCTATCTTCCATCTTCCACAACAATAATGGAGGAGAAGAGGAGAGATGAGCAGGGAAGCACTGCCTGGGGAGCTAACGAAAGACAGTGGTGACCATTTCTGTCACTACACTGTTGGTTGGTAATTTGTTGCCCAGTGCTCAAAAATGGATCAGTCCTTTAAGGTACCGTTTCTGCATCAGTTCCTGAATGTTGTACATGGCTGGACGGTGATGCCTGTGTTTAATTAAATCCAGGATATGTAGGGGAGAAGGCAACATGCTAATGCAGGGAAAATCATTAATACTTGGAGACATACTGTATTTCCCTGTTGAATTAATGTGATAAACTGTGTGGTGAGTCAATATCAACATCAGAGCTGCGTTTATTTGAAAAGGAAACTGGGTGAATAATTTGAGCTGACACAAAACTCAGACTACAGAGGAAGCTTGTCTTTTTTTTTAAATACACCCCCCATTTTTCTGGATATTTTCAGTGATTCAGTCATGACATATGTGGCTCTTCTTCTGATGTGTGTCTTTTGATGTAGCAGTGTTTCTGAAGTTGCCTACCTCTTACACTCATGTATAAAAACTGTTGAAAGCAGACTCACATAAAACAGAACAGGTCAGTTTGCTGCAATGGGTTAAGCTTTGGTATCTCAGTATTGTGTTTGATTTATTTATATAACAGTTTCTGACTGAAAGTGAATGGTGCCTGTAGAGAGAAACAGGTGGATTTTGAATCTTTGAATCTTACCACTGGAAAATATTCTCAATTAATATTTATGTCATGCCAGTATAAATAATTAAGAAAAGGCACCTTAAGGTTAGTCATGTTGTGCAGAACAATCTACTTAAAATTAAATTTAGAATTTTTTTTTTTATGAGTGGAGCCTGTAGCTTGTCTCCATGCTTCATGTACTACTGTGGAATCAGATTACACCAGACTCTAATTAATCTTTGTTTTAAAACCATATATTTGAACTGCTTGGTCTACTCAGTATATACAGTATGTGCTGTAGTTGTAGCTGTGACAGTGCTATGAGGTGATGAGTTCGGGTTCATGGATCAAACACAGCATCGATTTAAAAAATATGTGATGTGGTTTATAAATATGTAAAAATACAATGAAGAGTACCTCTAAAAGAAAATGTTATTATGAGTCAAAGAGCAGTACCATCTACTGTATATGTGTGTGCCCACCTGTGGCTGATCTGTGTCCCCCGTAGACTGGACATGGTTTCTTCGAGGTTCTGTCGCAGGTCAGCGATGTTCTTCACTGTCCTCATGCGTCTTGTCTCAGGATCCTCTCCTGAAGACAGATTAATTTTAAATGATTTACTGAAAATTACCACAAAAAGAACATCTCAGTAGAAAACTGAGCGATCACAATGACAGACAATATGAGTGCATGTCTATGAACCTCAGTCAGAAATTTTGATAAATCAGCTTGTAAGACAGTACAACATGTCATTTTTTTTAACTGTAATAAGTGGACACATTATTTTACACAGCACTGACATTTTCCCTTCAGATGGATAGAGAAATACTTCTTCAGTTACTTCAGTTCGCCATTGTCTGTCTTGCCCTACAGCAGCACATAACTAGGAAAGCACTTCATATGCTTTACTCCTCTCAGTGCCACAATTCAACACATTGCTGTGGTGTGAATTAGGCCTTCTCTGAAGAAGTGCTGCTAATAAGCACAGGGTGGGCAACATTTCTGAACTGTGAGTTAAGGGCACACACCAAAGAATCTGCATGTCTGCTCCAATTAAGCCTCTCTGTTGGCATGTCAGGCTCAGAAACTGCAGTAGGGTAATTAAAAAGTGAGATGAGACAGAGAAAAGATGCAGGTCACACTGCTCTCTGGATCTTTCTAAGGTACTTTGAGAGGAAAACTGCCTCCATTGTGAAGATGAATGATTCTATACAAGGCAACTTTATGGTGAGGTGAATGCTAGAAGCTGTTTTGTGTCACTGGTGGTGATTACTATGACTGGGGAAAATGGGAGCAATAGGTTGAAGATTTAAAAAGGCCCCCAGCGACTCCTGCAGCACAGTTCAGGGCCAGCAAGAGAAAAATGTTTCAGGTGTTGCAGTGAATGTAAGCTGCCTACATAAGTTTACAAACCAGAGTTTATCTTGGGGTGTTTTGGATAAACTCTCAGAAATACACACTGCACATATTTCATATTTCATTACATATTTCAACAGACTTCCTGTTTTGTGGACACATTACCAGGTCCAAGTGAGAGACATACAGTAAAGTAATTTAAGTCACCTTTATCAAGGAGAACTAGTCTTAGGGTTTACATGCTGCTTGTTACAGCTGACACAGCTGTTGTGACCATGTTAGTCCTGTAGAGAGACCTTGTTAAATAAAATTTACATTACTTACTCAAAAGGCAGTAGGACAACTGAGCCAAATGCTAATTAACAGCAATGGTCTCAATGAAAAATGTCCCTGGAGCACTAGAAACACACAAAGTGTAAAATGGCACCAACACTAAGTGGAATCAGTACAAACTAAACAGATTAGTTTTCACCCTGCCATTAAATACATGGTTAGCTGTGGGTCAACACACTGACAGTCAATTTCTCTCAAGACTTCAGGACTTCCTACATGTTATATGTTTTTGGACAGAAACTTATGGAACAGCAGTGAAACAATCATGAGACAGGAAAACTCTCCTTAGAAGCGGAGAATGATAGAGTGCAGACATTTTTCACCTTTCTGAAGAAAGATCTAGCACATTAAATTGATGTGCTGGATTACTCTTGTCACAAAGGTACCACAGACTCAAAGTACAATCACAGTTATTGCATTTCCTCTATTTCTGTAATTCTTCTTTTGTTTCCAAAGTCTTCTTTGCTCTCTCCTCTCACAGGATGCCGTTCAAGAAAAGATCCAATTACAGTCCCATTACAAAGATCTGGCCTCAGTCATGGGCATGGATCTGGTCTCCATCATGTAGGGACACTAGATACATTGAGAAGCAGTTGGAACCATGTCTTTTTGTTTTTGTGAATATATGAACAGCTATGCAGGACCTGAGGTTTTTCCTCACTGCAGAATAGCTAAGCTGAACCGGAATGCAAATTTGGGCGGTCAATCGCTGAAAGTATTTAATGCCGATTGTTCATACATGATTGTTCATAATTAACTCGCAATAAATCACAAAATTATCCCTTTTATTAATAGCCTTACCAATATGCTTCCCTTATGCAGATATATCTTTCATTATTGCTATTAAAGTTGGGCAGATGAAAGATATTATCTGTGGCTGACACAAATAAGGATGTGGGGTCTCCAGTGGGATGCAACTCCCACTGCCACACAAAAATATATATTAAATTTTTCACTATCTTTTGAGGTTTCATTTCTATTTCTCTAGTGTGGCTGCAGCATTAACATATGCAGACGGACTAAAATGACACAGGCAGTGTGATTCTGTGACATAGAGAACCAGCAGAATTATTCTCACCGCCTCCTCTCTCTCTCTCTCTCTCCTGTATGTCTCAGCAGAGCTGCAGCCGCTTTCATTTCATTACTTCACAAAATGCATTCTATTCCAGCTTTATATTGTATATGTATACACTGATATACAATTTTAAGTTGTGACACTTTTACCCTCCCTTTATGTTATCATCACCTTAACTTTGATAGCCCTGATGCAAACATATACTTGATACTTTGAAAAGTAAATCTAACGTTAATTTTGATGGAAACCCCCCCCCCATTCAATAATGCATGCTAACAAATACTGATGCACCCTCACTCCAGCTGACTGCTACTAGTCAGTTACACAGTGATTAAATTATAATACAAACAATTGCAAACCAAGCCAAAAGACGTACACGGTGGAAAATACAACTGGACATAACAGAATGCTACCTGCTTCTTTGTGGAATTGTGCCACAGATCAACCTTGATGAAGCATTTGCTGTCTGTTACTGCAGCAGCTCTCTCATGTACACAAACACACACACTGATGTACAAAATGATAGATGTATATCTATGTGCAATTTTATGAGCCCCTACTAAGTGTATTTGCTTACAAGATCAGCACACTAGAAGCTTGTTAAATGTATTAAAGACAAATACTCCCCAAAGGCTAGAAGCACAAACTGCTGGAAACTGAGTTAACTGAGCTTTGATGGGGTGAGTTTTTATAAAGATACAAATGATGACATTTGACCTCTTCACCCTTAAGAGGTTGTGTTTGAATTTGGCCAAATGCACCATTACAGAAATTAAATGTCATCCAATGAGTTTTAAAGGATTTGGTCAACTATGAGCATAGAATGGTCCTGTAAACCATTGCACTAATTATGTTATACTTCTCAGTAATGAAATCATCATTAAATGCCAGTGTTCCCATTTCAGTGGCAGCCATACCAGAGCCACTATCATGTTTATTTCAAATGTTTAGAGAACTTTGTTGCAGGTATTGATTCTGATGCATCCAGTTGTAAGCCTATGGTGGTGAATGAATCCTCAAGCATTAGGGTGATTATGGTCATAAAGTTCTCTTGTGATCATTGACAAGGACGCATGTCCACCTTCATCCTGGAAAGCATTATCTTCTTGGCCATCCACAGGACATTTAATGCATGTTGCCATCTGTTGATTTTAGTAAGATAGCCAACTCTCAATTACTTTTCATTATTGTATTCTTCAATTGCATGTTTATCATGTTTATTTCTAATTTCCCAGAGGGAACCTCCCAAGGGATTAATAAAGTTCTCTGAATCTGAATCTCTTTGCTGACACAAATTCACATCAATCCAAAGTTTAACCAAAAAAAGCAGTTAGTATTTCAGTTTTCACTGAACACTTAAAATATTGACACTAGCTTAAATTAAATTAAGAGTTTCCATTCAATATGGAATCCATTATTTTATTTCTGATTAAATGTGCTGCAGCAAAGCCTGAACACTACAAGTTAAAACTGTGCCATATGCACCGTAAAACAATTACTTGTGTACATACATATGGTGTGGATATGCTTAACCATGCACAAGAACACACACACAGTCAAAGTTGTAGTAATAAGCTATTGATCATGTTGACTTTGCAATTCACAGGCTGAGAGGGAGGTGCAGGTATAAAAGGCAATGTACAACGGTTTGCATATATCAGTATTTGCCTGTTTTATGCTGCGTCATGCCTAAATATTTCTAAAGGAAACAATCTTGCCTTGCTGTGCCATGCATTTTACTTGCTTTTTCCGTAAAGTCACATGATAGCTTCTGTCACAGCTACATAAGAAAATGAAACTGCAGCTCCCCTTCCTGTTTACTTTCAATTGACATCAAAGCCAGGTCTATATTTTACACTAAAAAACATATGCTGAGCTCTCTCACAGGTCTACGTTAATAAAGCTAAAGGTAAAGACCACACCTGTGGGCACAGTAAATTCAAACTAATGCACAGTACTGTACACAAAGGAAGAGCATTATTCACAGATTACGGCTTAGCTCTGCAGTTGACATAAAGATCTCTATTATTTTTGATTGTCTGTGTAGATTAATTTAAAGTAGTGGTCAGTGATGCTGAAATGTGCGTGTTAAGGAAAGATGTGTATGCTTATACTGTACTGTCCAGCTCTTGCAGTTTTCTTAAATTCACTCTCACAAAGCTAATAGTGTGCTCTATGAAATAAGCTTCTGCATCACAAGGATTAAGAAAATGTCCAGCTTATTAAAGACATTTTCTATCATGACATTCTCATATTCTGCTCAAGTTAGAATTTTTAATCCACAATGTTAATGACTTAGAGTGAGCACAGGTTATTTTACTTAATATATAAATTAAATAAATGAAATATTACATCAGGTATTTCCAAAACATGTGTTGATTGTTGTCTACATGATGTATTAAATGGACAATCATGCTCATTTGCTGGGGTTAGTTGAGACTGTACAGACTTACGTTGGCGAGGTTGTGTGTGCAGAACTTTCTCCAGGTCACCCAACATGGTGAGGATCACCTCCTTATCCAGCTGAGCTGTGCCCTCACGAGGACCTCCCTCTGAAACCTCCTCTTCTGCCCAATACCCCCTTTCCCTCTCCCTGTCTCCCTGTGTCTTGCCTGCTCCTTGTTCCTCGACTGAAAGCCCACTGCTGCCCTCTTCATCTGTTCCTGCCTCCTCCCTCGACTTCCGCTGCGGCTCCATCCGTGGATGACCGCTGTATGATGCTCGCTGTGGTCGTCCACCTGCAGCCGTGCTCCTCCAAGGGACTGGGATGAGAGAGTGCTCGGATTGAGAAAGCACCTTAGTGAGGGAGAGTGACAGAGATCGAGCTCTGATGCCACGTGCACCTCTACCTCTTGGGACCATATCCTTCTTAGGGCTTCCTTGCAGGCTCCCTCCTGCTCGTTCCATGGAACAGGAGTGCACTGAAGAGTTTTGAGGTTGGGAAATGCGAAATGGTGACTCATCATGTTCGAAGGAGTAAACCTGCTGCTCACCATCACTGAGTAAGGTCAGGTTAGTGAGAGAGCGCTGCTTGATCCGCAGGTTGAGGTTGTCAGGGAGCGGCTGGGGAGGCCGTCGAGCTGGGCTGCCTCCCTGATACACAGAGAACTCTGCTCCTCTCTTCATCTCTGCTCACTGCTCCCCTCCTGTTTTTCAGATTACCTCTTTACCTCCAGTGGCTGAAAGTATGCATGCAATAGGGTTCTACCTGTGTGTGGTTCTCCCTTTTACATCTTGGCTGGACTTTGACAAAGAGAGCAGACGGAGAGAAGGAGGAACTGGAGGACAGTGGAGGCAGAGAGATGTGTCCCTGTGTCCCACACCACCTGACTGAGGTCCAGGCTTCAGAGAGCTGCAGGGCGAAGAGAAAAGAAAAGCCCTTCCTTCCAAATATGAAGGTAAAATCCAGATCCATCATTGAGGTAGCCCATGCTCATAGGAAGAGACCAAGGCTGAAACACAGACTTATTCTACCCACTCTATCTCCACTTCTCATCCTGTCTCTCCGTCTTCTTGGCTCCTTCCTTTTGCCTCAGCACAGTCAGGGGCGTGGATGAACGAGTCGCTACATCTCTCACCAACACATTCCCGCTCTCTCTCATCTGTGCTCACACTCTCATTATCTTGCCTTCTATTAAATGAGTTTCTTTTCATTCACTCTTATCGCTGCCCCCACCTTCTGTCTCTCCTTTAATTACCACCTCTCTGCCACATTTCTCCTGACTCCCCTCTGACTCTCTGACGGTCCGGCTCTCCTCACAGTGGAAAATAAACGGGCGGTGAAACCGGCAACCAGGCTCTTATAGCTTTGTCTGCATGTTCATTCCAGCATCCAGCCTGCAGCTCTCTCTCTCTCTCTCTCTCGCTCTCTCTCTCTCTCTCGCTCTCTCTCTCTCTCCCTCCATCTATCAGCCCTCCCTTCTGTGATTATCACCCTCTCTTTTCCTTAATCCCTTTCATTGTCTCACTTTCTGTTCAGCTCCCCCTTCTCCTGTTCTCCCTCACTCTACCCTCACCCACTCTCCCTCAGTGTATCTATCCCTCTCTCTCTCTTCCTTGCAGTGTGACAGTGAGTTGTTTGGACAGTGCACCTGTAAGATTGCAGCTCCTGCGCTTCCCCACTGGCCACCCGACTTAATTAAATGCTATCTTGAGAAGTGAAAACAGCGAGCCTGCAGCTTATCATGGATCGACAGTGAGACCGCAACCAAAATATTCCCATCAATCATTGCAAGCGTTATTACCCTGTTGCTATTAGTCACAGCTGTCCTCCACACATTTTTACATCCCGGTTACCAACAGCTAAAGGATGCATGAAGCAGTCACTTCATAAACCATTAGTCTGCAGCAACCATTTTACACAAATCTTTGAAATATTATCAATACAAAAAAACACATGGAAATAAGAAAATTACTTGACACTAATTCCTCAACTACACTAAAGTGTACACATAAAGATTTATGTGCTTTTTCTGATGTTTTTGATACTGGTTCAGCCCATTTACGTGCAATAAGCAGGCTTGTCATGTGGTAATTGTGGCATACATACACTTGAATTTACCCATTTCTGCCCCTCAACGTAGAAGGAGTTGGAAAAACAGCGGATGTGAGACGACCATGAAACGCGTGACAACAAAAAACAAGTGTTTGAAATGGACCTCAAACAAAGGGAATGGTCAGGAGTGGAGTCTAATTTTATCTGTCAAATGATGGCCTTTGAAAAAGCCACGACCAGAGCAAAATGTCTGGAATGTCATTGGTCGACCTGACATCCCAAACCTGCAATCAAGCACTGTTGTTTGTGCATGCAGAGCTTTATAGACAAAGTCTGTCTGGCTTCATTTTGAATTTGACATCTTATTTTTTTAATCAGCTGGCCTTTGATTATTTGTTTATTTATTTTACTTTGAGTAACGAACAGGGAATTTCTTTTCAAACAACCTATTTTTTGAAAATTTCCCTCTAATTATAAAATCTGAATCATTTGGAGAAACTACAACAAAGTAAATCTCACACAACTCAAACAACAGCATTCTAAAACAGGATGTATGGTCTATTAAAATCCAATAGTGGAGTCATCTGTGCCAGTGGTTTGTGTTTCTATGGCACTGCCTAGTTTAAAATCTCACCCTGCTTCTTGTCAGCAGATGAAGTCTGCGGTCTGAAACTCTTGACCTCTCAGCTCTAGATGCTCAATTACACAGATGTCCACTTTGTGTAATTAAAAGACAATGAAGATGTTTGCAATCTTCCCTGTTTGCAAACAAACACTTATTTGAAATTTAACCTGTACGTTTCAACTACGTGAATGATACAAATGTACAAGGAATATACAAAAGGGTCTGTAATGAAGAGACATAGGCAGCATCTGTGGCCTATGTGTGTCTGTCAGCACTGACCTTTGCCTTCCATTGCATAAAGTCAGGGCAGAAAATCCCATAGTAAACACAGACAAGGTCAGGTCAACACATATCCAGAAAATACCCCTGAACCAGCAGCAGAAACCAGTAATCCAAGCCACTAATGCAGCCTTGAAAATTCTGCAGCCATCCTGTATTAACATTGCAATAAATACTAAAGTGTGATCTGTCTCAGACGATAGTAAAATTTCACAATATAAATAAATTTGAAGAGAAATGTTAATATTAAAAGACATGTACCTATTCACAATCCCAGTCAGAAACAAATGACCCATGCAGAACTGTCAGCATGTGTGTTGATGTACTGTACCTGATATTTCCTCCAGGCACTGTTTGGCTGTCTTGCTGTACACAAGTTCCCCCTTGGTGGGGCTGAGGCAGGGGTCAACTGGGGCCACCATGGTGCAGTCATTCTCTGAGAATGTCCTGAAAGCACAAAAAACAAATCATGTCCAGCAGTTATTGAGACAGGCTGAAATAGTTGGTAAACTCGGGCACTGGAGTCACTAGAGCTCTTTATGAAGGTGACGAAAGATGCAGAGAACAAATCAGCTATGACAGAATATATTAAGAACAGGAAACATTAATAAAATGATATAAACAAACATGATTCCATCTCAGACATATATTTAACAGATGGACACCTCAAAGGGAGGAGGGGATGGTCTTGGATGAGGTGTTTTCTTTGAGTGGTGTGGAGTGTGTGTGCGTGTGTGCGTGCATGTGCAGGAGTGTGCAAGAAATGTGTGTTTGTGTGCATCTGCTTCCCCTCCTCAAGCCTGAGCTGCATCTGCCTACATTGTTTGTTTGCTCATCTGAAGAAACAAGTAGGGAGTCCAATGCACTTCACGAGGTAACAGTTCTGCGAACGCCAAGAGCAAAACACAAAACCATGGATGTGCAAACAGGCACAAACAGACAAACAACTCAACAGACAAAAACTGAGAGATGATACACATACAAACAGACACACACCCACATGCACACAGTGAAAAGCATGTAAACTTACCACAAGCTTGTGGAAATCTTGAAATACAGTAAAAACTGCTTCATTCTTTCCCTTTTATATATACACAACATCCACACACACACACACAAGATGCTACCACCACCTGGAGAGCTGCGGATAAATCTTGGCCTTCAGTTTGACAGATATTAGTTTGTGACTTAAGCTGATGTGAAAAGGCTTTTCTTTCCTCACCTCAGTAGAATCACAGTAGCTACAGACAGAAATATTCACTACCACTGCTGCAACTTACAATGTGGACTCAAAATACAAAAGTAGGCATTTTGGCACATTGTATCTGCTGCAGTGACAATTCAGTATTCAATAAATGGATGGTTTGCTTCTCTCTGTTGCTGCATGGCTGAATAGTTGCTGGTGCAACTGTAATTGTGACTTACAAAAGTAATTCCATCTGTTGTTTCATCAACAGATAATCTAAAAAGATCGAAATCACACTACCATAACCAATGTTTGTTTGTAAGGTGAGCTGAGGAAACTGCACTGCAGTAAGACTAATCAACACGGAATATCAATTTTCACTAAGTTCATACAGTATGTATCATGACAGAAATTTAATTAATCTGGATTTATCTTCCCACTAGCTTTTATCTTTTGAATTTATAAGAGGGAAAGAGGAAGGCACAGAGTGTTCATTTACTAACAATAGAGAAGGTTTGTGTGTGTGGTCTCATTAATCTTACAGCAAAGTCCTACGACCACACTCGTTTGTTAAGCTTTGCAGGAACAACAGCTTACAGTGTTTGTAGAGACAAAGATGCTTAATTGGGCTGAAAATGATGATAAATTGCAGCACAGGAGGAGGTCTTCACGCTGACTCTCAGCATGCTGATGGCTGTGGTGAGGTTCAGCCTTTACGGTGTAAAAATAGGCAGATAATGATGGAAGATGGGGATAAAGTATCTTATTGTGTATTTTATTATTGCTAAAAACTAAGAAATGTTAAGTTGGAAATTTGGTTCCTAAAAAGTTATGATTTTCTGATCACCAATTTCTTTTGACAAAGATATTTTTACAAGCCACTGTAGAATTTGTTGATTAACTCTACCTACTCTGACGAAATTTAGTTTGAATTAATGACAAACGTGGTAGTGGGTGCTAAACTCTAGTCCATGCAGAGAAATGTTTGGTTGGAGCTCTGTGGATGACAGATGGTATCATCCACTTCCACTTTTTCCTACACTCAATATTTCTGTTCGCTTTTTGCTTATTGAGTGGGCTGCCTCTGCATCTTTATTTCTGTCTTCATAAATGACAGTCACTATCACTCACTATCCCCCTTGGAATGATACTCACAGCAATTTAACTTGCTAAATGTGTGGGATTTAAGTAAGTCTAATGCTTCGGGGAGCCCCAGCTGAATCTGGCAGAGCTGACAGTGCAAAACAGAGGAGATAGGAGAGAGAGGAGAGAAGGGGTGAAGGATTAAGCTTTGTTTAATGGGATTCCTATATCTCTCTCTTTTAGCACAAAGGCTACCCAGAGATTTGGCAGTTTCTCTTGGATTACCTCAGCTTTTGTACAAGAAAATTGTCCTGCTGGGCAGATTTACCAACTTCCAATACCTCTGATGGCTGTAATGTCAGGGAAACATGCACCAGGTGCATGCATCAAAACAAGACTGAATGAAGAGCAGGGAAATGTGTTCCTGAATACTCTCACATAAAAGATGAAAACCAGACAGTTAAATAGTAGGCTTTGGTAAGTACCAGGCAGCGGATGTTTATTTATTGAGTAATGGCTGTCGAGGGATGAGGAGGCGAGACCAAGATGCATGGTGCCAGCTGATCACTTTAAAACAAGTAAGAGTGACTGTTAGCAATGGGACTGTCACTTTTTATATAAAATTTATTCACTGAACTTTAAAAACCAGTTTGAGTTAAATATACAGAAGCTCACCAGACCATCATTTTGAAGTAATATTCACATAATATCTTAATTCAAGTTCAATTCAGTTCAAATTTGATTAGGCAACATATGTGTATTAGTACATTTATGTGCAGATTAAGGGTAAATAGTTCAACTCTATGGGGAAACTGTGGTCAAGCATTCAATCATTAACACCTTTGCTCATTTAGTTTGTATCCACTGGATGGAATTTGCACACATAATATACGAGAATACACATCTCACCTGTACATGAAGGGGGCCACAGTGGCAGTATTGGGATGGTTGTGCTGCTGCTGCTGAGGAAGCTGAACCACTCCGTTCCCCCCCAGTGCTCCTCCACCACCTCCTCCCAACATCCCACTTGACCCAGACAGTGCTGAGGTGCTGGTGGAGGAGGTCATGCTTGTCCGTTTTCCTTCTGGGCCACCGATGGAACGCTGTATATAGAAACTTCCACCTTGCCCTCCTTTTGTCATTTTACCTTTCTCCCCCTCTCCTCCCCGTATGTTGCCGCTGCTGTTTAGGGCCACCTGACTTTGGGTCTGGGTTTGACTCTGAGGCTTTGCTGATGATGTTGAGGGAGCTTTAAGTCCTGGCTTTGGGATGCCACTGGAAGGCGTGGAGGCACCACCATCTTTCTTACCTGACGATGGCTTCCCTCCCTTGGGGATGAGGCTGGCAATTTTGGATGACTTTTTGTTGGAGTCTGCACAAGACTCACGCTCCTCTTTGGGTGGAGAGCTATCCTTAGAAGGTTTCACAGACTTGCTTTTGTCTTCCTTGTCTTTGTACGGGGCCATGGTCCTAGTGCCATTGGCAGAAGCTTTTGAAAATGAGGAAGCGGGGGATGAAGAGGACGTCTTGCTAGGTGGCGTGAGGGATGATGAAGAGGTTTTGGTGGGAATTTGCTTGGCTGTAGCACTGCTACTGCCACTGCTGCACACTGACCCTGTCGGTGTCAGTCCATCCTCACCATACTCGGACAGGTCATCCTCCTCCTGCAGAGCCATCTCTGCAACAGATGGTGATGCTCGTGAAGCTGATCTAGGGTTAATCATGCGGAACTTATCCAGCATTGACCTCTGGGGGCCACCACCAACTGTGGATCCCATTTTTGATCCCTCACTTCCATGAGGCTGAAGTCCGTCTGGGGCTTGGATTGAAGGGGTGGTGGAGGGTGAGTGTGTGGGGCTTGCCAACATTGATGAAGTGGCACTGTGTTTAAGGTTCATGGACTTGCTGCGCCAGGACTTGCCGGCTGTGGGTGAGTGGATGGCAGAGGCCAGCTGCTGCCCACTGAGGCTCGTGGGAACTGTTCCACCAATACTGCTCCCGTTCATCCCACTTGGTACTGGGATGCCCCTCACTGCTTCTAAACCAATCAGAGAAACAGAGGATTATTAAACATGACATTATACAATTAAAATTTTCAAAACAACAACAATGTCGTATTCACAAAAGCAACACCATATGTACAAAGGAAACAATAATTACTTTTAAGTATTTGATGTTTACTGCAGTTTTTTTTTTACTCTATAATTAATAAGCAAGACATGTAAATGTATATATTTTGGAATGGTTTTAAGTGTAATGCAGTTAAGGATTAAAAGGTTTGGAGCGTTTGTTCTGACAACGGCAAACATTCAGCATCATTTTTAGAAGTCACATTAGAATTTGCTGCTGGTTGCTACAAAACAACCTTGCAAAGATTCCAATGTAGTGAAAAGTTACAAAGATATTGTCAATTGATGGAATCAGGTTAGGTTTGTTATAACACTGATAAAATAAGGATATTGTATTTAATTTGCTGTACCTTCCTGTTCACCCTCTGAGTTACACTCCTGTAGAGGCCTGTCACAGCATGTTTGCAGGCGGATAACAGTGGTTTATGGGAGAGAGCATCATGTTGTAGCCATGACAACGGAAATAAATCCCTCCACCTATGTTTACATGGGTAGAAAATGTCCTTCTTAAAGGGAATCATCCAATACTCTTGGATGATCAACATGTTACTATTTATGGTAATACAACCTGATTGGCGCTTAGCTGATTCTTTTTTTTCTTATCTTCTTGAAAAAATGTTAACTACGGAAAGTCAACTTAAAAATGCTGAATATATTGGTGGAGGCAGTGGTGGGAGTAGAAACTGGTGTCTATGCCTCTGAACCAGACATTTCTCACTGACTGATTGTTCTCATTGTATAATGAACTGTAGCTTTTGAAGAACTTGTTGCTTTTTTGATGAATGAAAATCAAACATCAGACACAGAAAAGTGACTGAAGCTTCTTTTAAGAAAAGAGCAGTGCCGATAAATAGCAGGTAAAGGGATAGGCAGGATTAGATATTTAGCAGGAATAGAAGGGTAAGAGATGTACTGACAGTTTGAAGTTACACACCATTAGACAGAGGGTCTGCCTGGCTGTCAGTCACAATGAGCTGAGTTCAGCTGACAATGAGTCTCCTCCAGTTTGCAGTTTAAACCCCTATAGGCAGGTGAAGGGGGTGAGACACTTCAACCAACCTTCTATTTCTAAAAACAGGTGAACCCTTAAATAATGCCTTAAATGTGTCAGTGTACCATGGAGTGAAAAGTGCAATCTGTCAGGTTAGAAAAAAAAAACAAAAAACAATGAAAAGTTGTTTTTACATGGTATTTTACAAAAGGTAACCTGCAAACACGTGTAACGACATGTCTTCATTGAAGACAATTCAACATAATTCACTGTTACTTTTGCAATACCTGGGATTATTCCATTGCAATTTAGGCCTGAATGACAGACAGAGCATATCCTACAGCAAGCCAAACCTCTGATTAATACACACGACTAGGATCAATAATTCCATATATATATTATTGTTTTCATGTGAACATGGAGATTCACAAATTCCATGCAGATTTACAATCAGTCCACTTCATTCTATTTCTGATCTTGCATATCTCTCAACACACGCGGTTGGTTATTACAGCTGGGCTCCATCTAATATTTGAAAGGTTTTGCTTCACAACAAAGTGTGCAATTATCCATCAACATAAATAACAATTTATGGATTTAAATTAACAAATTAACATTTAGTGCAAATACTGAAAAGTTAGGCCTGTATGCTGACCAGCTGACCCCAGATACTTACACATAAAATGTCATAATGTCAGATGAAAAAAAACAAAACAATTTAAACGCAATGGCTTTGTGTTACTTCTTACTAAGTATTTGTTACAGTCCATCATGCATATTTTACAGCAATATAAAACCTACTTACAAAACAGAAAATTACAAACATTTATTTATTTATTTATATTGAATGACCTTTGACGGCCTACCTGCAGTACCATCACCGACCCACACGTACACACCTTTGTTTTCCTCTCATCGGTTAGCAGCTTCACAAGATGAGAGATAAGTAAAAATGGAGACAGAACTAAAACTATTGTGATTTAGTTTCACCTGGAGAAGAGAACTTGTACCTTATTTTTGTCTTTGCGTTTTACATCTGATAATAAAATGAAAGTATGTGCTTGTGTCCCCTATAATAATCCTCAACTCTACAGTTAGTGTGGTGTCCAGCAAGGCAGTTTATGGATGGGAATGAAAGAGTTTGCAGTGTGTGCATGTGTCTGTTTGTGTTTTGACTGATTAATTAACCCTGTCCTTAGAGACAACACCCCCCCCCCCCAGCTTCTCTTTCCACATGCCAGAGGCTTTTCGACAGCATCACCACATTATTCACTGTGCACTGACTTGCCATTGTCATGGCAACAGACAATGTTCTTTTTTTTGCCTCAGCGGCCAAGGACCTCGACCCTGTGCTAGCGAAAACATATATATCCACCTCGATCATGGTTGCAACTATACGTCATATAATATAATGAAATTCAGAAGCATGTTGTCAGGATATAAAGTATGTCTTTTGAAATAAAACACAAGCCTCTCCACTGCTTTTAGATGAAAGACAATATTACCTTGCAAGATAATTTGATTTTATACCAGAAAAAACAGCTTAATATTTAGACAAACTGCTGTTTTACTCATGCATCTAAATTAGCTAAGTTAGCTAAGCTAAGTTTGAATTGAGGATGTTTAAACACAAGTAGATTTTAGCATGGTATTTGTTTCTTCTTCAGGAAAAAGAAGCTCTGGATATTGCGTAATGTAGTTTAACTGGCTTATTTGTTTACTTTATTGTTAGCAAAATGTAAAGTGTGTGCATGCATTGACAGCAAGTTTAAATTATCTTCTTTGCATACGTACATCTATGTCTCTCTTGTCAAGCTTTGCATTTACACAAAGGCACAGACTAGATGATGACAAAAGCTACAAAAGGAATATAAAAAAATGCCGTAAGTAAAGTAGTAAATGGTTCTACCATTAAATTAGACAATTCAAAAACTGACAGGCAAAAATTAAAATACCAGTAAGAGAGAACATGAACTCAAGAGGATGAATAAAATGGCATTGTGTATCTGTTTCTCTGTCTTCCCTTCTGTCTACTACCTGCTTTTGGCCAGAAGCTTCTGGCCACATCGCTGACATTTCACCACAATTGATTTTTCTCTCTTCTCTTTTCCTTTTTGACCATAACAGGGTTTCATCTCCCCCCTGCAGTGAAGCTCCAGCACTGTCTCATCTCAGCAAACTGAAGGGTTTTCTGGCACTGTGAGAATGGTCCGAAAAGGATCCATCACCGAATTAAACGTAAATAATCAAATTAATTTTACAATTCAAGTGATTATGAGGCAAAAAAAAATTGTTATCATTAATTTAAATAAGTCAACAGATTATGATTTATAATGTAAATGAGCCAAAAGTAAATCTTAATGTGTTTGACAGAAAAATGTGTGAGCCATTAAAACTGGTTCCAGTAATTAAAACATTGTATCAATATATCAACACCTCAATATATTTACTTAACAACACAATGGATAAAGGCTGTTAAAACAACTACTTACTTGTAAATATTACATTTTTTACTTTCAGCTAATGTGAGACTTTCTCAAAAACTAAGTGACTCTCATGAGCTTCATCAAGCTTGGCAGAGCAGCTGCCTGAACGTTTCCCTTTGGTCATCTCTAAAATGGCTCTTGCCATGCTGTGAAAATGTGTCACCGCCTCCATTTACTGGCATCCATTCTAACTCAGTTGGAATAAAGAGTTTGGGATGATTCAGCAGACTGGTTAGGACTGGTAATGTGAGCTTCTCTGCTTGTCTCTCTGAGCCAGTGGTGCCATCATGTGGCTGAGATGGAGAATATAAAATGGGTGTGACTTTCTGCCATCGAACTTTGTATCCATTCTGTGTGTATGGAAAAAGTATAGTGCCTTTCTTACCTCTGTCATTTCCACTGGCATACTGAAGAGGCTTGCTCTTGTCGATGCTGTTGAAACTCTGGCTGCGACGGTTGAGGTTGGAGGAGCCGGGGCTCCTGGAGGCCCCGCTGCCTGCAGCAGGTACCCTGGAGGGCCCCGGTAACCTGCAGAAAAAGAACATTTTTTTGGTTGTTGTTTCTAAAAACGACTTGAGGCAGAGCTGCTCCTGTGACAGAAATAGATTAATACAGTCGCGTTAACTGACAGAAACAGGAGGATAAACAAACAGCATTTGCCATTATTACTTGACAGTGGCACTAAACCAAAAAGTTATTATTTTTCTCCATTCATCCACCAGAGATGAATTGTTTCTGTCTTTAGAGTAGCTTTGCATCAGGAAAGGTTTTCAATAAATAAATAAGGACTTAAATTGTGTTGCCAGAAACATCTATGCTGATGAATTCTCACGCTTTAACACATACTATTGGTTTCTGATGTATCTGTCTTGTACTTAAAATGATATCAAGAATGATGGGGGCAAAAGGAACGACCTAAACAAAGCTTGTTTAGGCTTCACTTGACATAGTAGTTCATAGTATTATAATCTTGTTTTCAGTATTTTGTTGATTTGCTTATTTCTGACTTACAATATGAATTCTCATATAAACTTCTTGACTGTGTATTTAATACAGGATCAAATAATTTAAAATTGAGGTTTAGTCTTCGTAAAGGACACAGAGCAGACCACTGCAAGTGCTCGATGCTATTGTTACATGAATACTAACACTGAGGACTGTATTTATGAGAGTGTAAAGTGAAATACATCAAATGCTGTAAGAGAAAATTTGTATGTGTGTTTCCTTGTGGGTTGATGGGAGAGCAAAGGATCGAGGTGAAGTAAGTGACAGATAATACGGAGTGATACAAAAGTTTGCCTCACCACAGTTTGTGTATGATTCATCACTACATTTTATGGAAAAAAATTAAATGTTATGACAGCTGCAGTATACTGCAGGTCTTTTTTCTTTTATGTCTTCTGACAATGTAAAGCATTCACTAGATTAAATAAAAAAACATGTTGTCACTGTGCAATAATCATAATGTAAGGTGCCAGAAGCATAAGCACACCTGAGTTGTTTTCACAAACAAATTTTATGACAGGAATTTTGGCAGCCTCTTCTACCTGAATCTATTGCTACACATCAATGGCTAGATTTGTAGGAAATCTTTCCAAAGATCACATTTTATACCACAGTCACGTTTAATATAGTTTTTGTTTTCTCTTTCAACAGCTTTGTTGTGTGGAATCCAATCAAAGGTATAACAAGACACATTACAAACACTCATAGCAAAGAGATCAGTAAGCTGACACACTAAAACACTCACGCACACAAACATAAAGTATGATGCAGAAAGGAAGCGAGCTGTTTCCATCAGAGTGATGTGGGTTTTTCCATTCAAAGCTGTGTTTAACAGAAAGATGGAAGGAGAGAAAACCTTGAGCCAAATCAAAAAGAACTGCTCCCTTTCTATCTTCCTGTCTAAAAGCTGTCCTTGTGTCTTTTAACCATGATAATCAATTCGCTCTGCTAAATATGTCACTCATGACTGTGTTGCAGATGAGGCCAAGATATCAGATGGGGAAAGTTTATTTGTATTATGATGGAATCCTGGAGTGGTCAAACACTCTTAGTGATGAAATGTTCCATCTTACCCCTAAGATCTTTATATGGTGAAAAAAACCCCCACATGAATAAATAATAACACAATACAATCACAGATTTAAAAAAAAGTATCTGTGGTTGTAAAGAAATACACTTATATTGCACAAAATAAAAAAAGGAACTGAACGATCAATAGATCAATAGGAGTATAAAGTTGGGTAAAATTTATTTCCCTTAAGTATCCCTCCTCAAAATTAAAATGTAGGTCAGTTACATAGCAAAATTAAAAGCCCCTTATGTTTCTTCCAGAAACATGTATCTGTGAAGTGAACACGAGATTACATAAAAAAAAACGAAACAAAACAAAAAGGGTCTATTCTGTTCTGTTCTCCCATGACAAACAATGCAGCATCCTCCCATCTCTGAAACTCTTTAAACAACATTTTTGTCTTTACGCTTGGAAATGTTTCTTTCAGATAAGAACTTTATTTACATAATGTATTTTTTCTTGTTTTAATTAAATTTATTACAATTAATTGATTGATTGATTGAATTATGATTCTGAAAACTAAAGAAAAAACACTGTATTGTATGTGGCTGGCCCAGACAAAAGTTTTGTTAGAAAAGACATTATTGCATTGTTGTTTTCACATACCACACTAACCTGTTAAATTAAAAGATGCTCCTGATACAAATGCTCGCAGCATGACTCTGCTTTGAAAAGGGGCAATGCTCCAGAAAATCATCGTATTCTATCCAATAATTCAAAAGTAATTTAAAAGAACAGTTGAATAAAAAGACCAGGGGTCTCAGCATGTGCAGGTTCATAGTCTGTCGCCTGACTGAGCCATAGCCAAAGGATGCTGTTTGTGGATAAAAAACTGACTGAGACTGAGGAAGGACTAGTCTGTTTTTGAGCAACAGTTATTAACATTAGTTCTAAGCAAGAACACTTAGACTATATATATACATATAACTCACACTCCGAAAGAACAAACCATACACAGTGCAAGTCCTAAAGTCAGACAGTTAATGTCTTAATCTCTTCATCTCTTATCTTAATGCCCTTCCACAAACAAAGTGGTCTAGAACTGAGCCTGCTCCCTGTTTATATCTTCAAATCAGCTCAGCAAGTCAATTTTTGATATTAGGTCATGTCAGATTATATTTTCATAACCAAAATATCACAGATCACAAATTTGCCTCATGGGGGTTAATCTGAAGAGCATCACAGACCCTTCTGTTTCATGTTTTATGTTTCATGCTTTTTCTTTTACTCATTCTGTACACATTTGGTCATCCTTGGTTGTTTTTAAATGTGCTTTAAAAATACATTTGAATTAAACTGAATTGAATTCTGCACAAAATAAAGCTACTGTACCTAAGTCAGCTCATGTACTGTGAAATGCAAACGTTATTTTATACAGTACATGTGATAATAAAAAATATAACATGCAAAAACCTGATAATAAGAAGTAGAAACAATGCCAGATCTGTACATTAAGTCCCACTGAATAGGTCACATGTTGCTTTCACACTACTGTATATCTGCACTGGTGACAACATACTGCAGACAGCAGTGTGTTCACAGATGCGAATCCAGGTCTCAGAGCAGAGACTTGGTGCTCTGCCTGGGTGATCTCACTGAGCTGTAGCCAGAGGAAGTCCTTCAGCTCAAACAGATGGACTGCTACAGTAACAAACACATATTGTAATGGAGAGCCAGAGAAAGAGGGCAAAAGAAAGCAGCAGAGCAAACAAGAGAGCTATCGAATTCCGGTGCTCAAATGAAGTATAACCCCTTCACACATGCACTGATAATGGTGTTTTAGTGGAGAGAGCTTTTGAAACAAGCAACCAGGAATAAATTAAAAGTGAACAATCAATAACGACATTGAAAGAAAGAAATAATAGGAATGGGAAGAAGATGCAGAGAGCAGCAGAGTCAGAGAACACTAGCCGCAAATGAAAATGAAAGATAAATAGTAGGAAAAAAAGGAGAGAGATTGCGGCAGTTCAGCGGGGAATTCAGACAGAGTCCCTTTTATCATCAGATTCTTTCATCTTCCAAAATTCAGGTGATAATGCCCTGGCAAAATGGATGTGTAGAGATAAATAAGATGGAAATTGTGGACGCTGATTTTAGAACAGACTTGGTGAAGTGTATGTGCTACAAAGATCTCCCTCCCGCTGTTGAAATGAAGACATGACAAGAGGATCTGAACATCACATTATTCAACCAGTCTGTCACTGGTTACCAACAGTAGTTGCTACAGATAAGAAAGCATTTCTATTCATTCTCTGCCAGGGTCTTGCCAGTGAGTGCGGGGGCTCAAACGACACCTACACATCTGTTTCTCTTAAAAATACCCTCAGTGTGCCAGAATGCAAGGCAACTGTCTGGACTGCACACCACATTTGAGGTAAAGTTAAAGCTCAACCTTAACCTTACTGTGATGATCAAGAGACCACCAAGATGTCCAAAATTATGATCTGCTGCAAAGATGATAAACTTAAGACAGCATTTTAGTCCAGTTACTACAAATCATTTACATGGTAGTTATCTTGATGACACTACTACTATTTGATGAATGACATTAGGTGGGAGGACATAGGAAGGTACTTGGTTAAAATTCAAAGTAGCATTTGGTGCTTACATTGGTGCTTACTAGAGCACAAAGCAAATGAGTACTACTTCTCCTTAATGGGATGACAGTCTGTTGCTATATAACGTATATTCTGGGCTGTCAATGATGTGCATTTATTTCTGTATTTTCAGAAATAAATGTTTAATTGCTTTTCAGAAAAGCAATTAAACATTGACAAACAATGTTTAATTGCTTTGTATTTATTGTGACAAACTTAAAAAACCCATGTGTCAAAACCCAGCAAATTTTGTAATTAAATAAATGGAAATCAATGTGCTGACCTGTAAAGTAGCAAAATTGTATGTATGCATATATGATTTTTACTTGATATCATAGTGGGACAGTCCTTTAAAAGTTGCATAAAGGCACAATGCTGAAGTGCTGGAAGAGTCACATACTGTATCTGACATATCTGATCATTGTGTTCATAAGGATGAAACTCTTTCAGTGTAACTTTCATTAAAGAGAGCAGTGGGTTGAGAAACAAAATAAGAATTAATGACATGAAGCAAAACCACCATGTTGATCTCACATATGAATGAAAAAGCTCTGTTTGGTGGGAACAGTTGTTATTACTCTAAACAAAAAGCTAACAAGACCAAACATTGAGCCATTAACCTTAACTTTGTTGAACAATGAAGTATAATTTTAGAAAAGAGCACTTCCCCTGAGAAGGCAATGTGAGTCTGACCGAATCAAAAACAATTAGAAAAGCACAGCGGTTATGTTTTCACACTTGTTAAACCTAAAGAAGCCAAAGGGTCATGTTCTGTCTCCTGGCTGGTGGAGTTTTGGTTTTGTTTTAGTTCCTGTTTTGTTTTGTTAACTTCCTTTTACTCCACAGCTCTAGTTTTACTCTGCCTGCACGGCTGGGTGTGGAGCACAGTCATTACAGCTGCCTCCAATCGTCTCATCTGCTCAATACTACTTATACCCGGATTTCCTGCCTCTCCTTTTCAGTGTGTCTTGTCATACATGTCTGGTAGCACATTGCTATGCCTAAGCAACGCTTACTTGAATGTTTTTACCTTTTTTAGTTACTCTTGTGTTTTTGCAAGCTCCGTGACTTTTGTTTTGAAGCTTTTTACTTTTCGTCTTTGCTTTTTGGGATCCTTCTTAGTTAATAATACAAAGGAGTAAGACAATACATGGATTGTGTTCCATTCACAATATGAATGGCACAGAAGAAAAACATCAATTGTTGTCCAATCTAAGAATTGAATTTTTCTTTCTTCATTAATAGGAGATGAGACAGAACTCACATTACCACAGAGGGATGCTTACAATGCTTACTGACCTCTACTGTTTTCTTTTTGTTTTCTTAGCTGTGTGCAAATCTCTATCAGTGTGCAGGAATTATAAAAGCTATTTCTGCAGCATTGAGGATTGATGTCAGTGATGTGAGAGGGGAGATTACCACCCATAGGGTTGGAGCTGCTGGCTGCAGCATTTTTGCCATTGCTCAGTGGCGGCTGGAGAGAAATTATTTGCCAGCACACTGGTTCACACAGCCTCTGAGCTGGAACAAATGCTGCAAAGCATTAGACAACTGCACTCTTGGGTGTGGACGCACTATATGTTAGGGCAGATTTGTGGGTACATATCTTATATGAACATACTGTATGTGTAAAGTATTTCTACCTGTGAGGTTTTGGTCACATGTATACACATTGTGTGTACAGTATGTATGCCATATGTGCACATGCCCAAATCTGTGCAGAATATTTACATTAATGTCTGAGTGTGATATTGTAGGTTTAAAACATCACACACCATTTTGCAGAAGTTGAAGCCCGCGCTTCCCTGACTCATAGCTACAGCACAGAGCTGACACAGAGAGTTTACCACCAATGGAAGCTGATTTAGCAGCAGCTTCTTTGCCAAGGTTTGAAAAAAAGATATTCTCAAAGGACAGAAAAGAACCCTTCAAGTGTAATAAACAACCTGTCTAAAAAGCTTTGCATTCAATTCTTAATTTCCTTATGGTGATTCTGGCAACGTTTGTTAGGGTGTGTGTAAATGCTGTGTCAAACTTCTGTAGCGTTCTCCTGTCAGTCAAACCATGACTGATATTTTATTGTCTTGGGTGAGTTTAGCAGGCGAGTTTTCTTTAACCATGTCAGAAATTAATTTAGTGCAAGTAAGACATTGTGATTTACTTGAGTTCAGTACTTGTTTACTTGCACATCACCCGCATCTACTGGCATAGAAACAAGTAAAGTTAAGGCTGAAAAGGTACTAGGGAATGTTATAATTAACATTTCATGCATTCCTTCACTGCAAGGTGACTGGTTATGATACCATTATGTATGGTATCCTTTAGGACTAACTGTTCTATAGCTGACCTCTGATTTCCTTTTGATGGTCACACAATAGAATCTAAAAGATCAAAATACACTGTGACACGGAAATACAGTGCAAGCAAAGGTGCAGGTGCATGCCAACAAGCAGTTCATGAATATGAAAAACCTGTGCAGAAAATTGTGTGGATTTAACAAAATTTACATAAATTATTTGCCATATTTACCTTGTGTTCTTCTTTTGAGGTGACCCTATTCCACTGTGGCCCGGAGGACTTGCATATCGTGCTGTGAGACTGAGGAGAGATCAGAGAGGGAGACGGACTCTTAAGACAATTGAACAACAGATGGGACCAGGCTGGATTTTCTTAATCTATGCCTTAATGTAATAATGTGAACGAGAGGATGTAAGACAGAGGCAGCAAGAGAAAAAAGTGGATCATACCACCATATGTTGGCTCACACATGTTTAATACCACATGAATAAACTAATAACATCAACTTATGGAGCAGCCAACATTAAACAGTCAAAAAACTTTGGCAATTCATTTCGTGGTTGCATTGTTTGAAGAAAACCCCAGAACACACAACACACAAGGCAGAGGCTTAGAAAAAGCCCACAGCACCAGTCACATCACAGTTTATTACCAACACTCACTGTTAGTCATTCACACAGGAATTAAAATGGGCTGTTACAGGTGGGCTGTAAAATGTTCGACAGGAAGCAGTTAAGCTATGTAGAGTGCTTTATGAGCAAAGAGGTCATCGTATGTAAACCCAATCTGAAGACAAAGACCAGTTAGGAATTCTGTGTGGAAATGTCTAAAATGTACTGGTCTGTTTGAACTATAAGACTCACAACCATGTGAGTATCTCTCTCTTTTGTCACACACTAACTGAATGGGCTCTCTATTGAAAGTTAGCTTCTCTTTTTTTTTTTAGTGAGAAAGTTTAGCTGGAAAACATATTTTAAAAAAACCCAACAAAAACATGTATTATAGTGGGAAAAGCTATTGGTTTCATTAAAATCTATAGCAGATTTTGGCCGGATTCTCCGGCCAAAATCATGCACATGTACTGTACAGTGTCTGTACTGTAAAGTTTATATCATGTAGCCAAGCACTTGCCTCTGAGGCTGTTGATAGCTGGTTTTGTTTCATTGCGAATCCCAATCATTTGCTGCAATTATAAATGTTTTTAGCAAAAAATTGAGAAATATTTTAGTTTCCTCGTCAGTCCACATATACTGTACCTCTTGTGCTGTCCACAGTGTCTACCAATATTCTAGTGCAGTGAAATGTGGAGGCTAGAGTGATGTTTCAATCATGGTATTTCAAAACATTATTTTTCTTTCTTTATTTTTTTTTTTTTGGAGTTACTCATCATTATGTCAACTTCCTAATTTTTCATAATATAAATGAAACTAGTGATAACAATCATAAAAATAAAAAGACTAGCATCACCCAGAGAATGAATTTCAAAAGCAGTTTCACAGTTTCATCACAGCAGTTTTAGTTTTTCTGGAAAACTGACCAAGCTTAAATATATTGCCTCAACAATTCATTCTGTGTTGACACAGAAAATCCTTTTAAATTAAGATGAATTAAAGCTTGTTTTAACTCATACCTTCCACAGGCTGAACAGAGACAGACACTTGAGTTTTTCCTATCAGTTTCTCTTGAGGAGAGTTGAGCCGCAGCTGTAGTTCAACAAAAAAGCTCAACAGTATCTGAAAACAGTCCTCTGCAATGACCAGAGCAGTGCAGCCGCACTTCAGCTGAAGCGCGGAGGAAGCACCTAACACCAGCAGTCTGTTCTGACGCTCTTCTCCTCTGACAATGAGGAACAAGTTGTTCTCTGTTTGCAATTGTGGGCTGCTCGTTCGCCGTTGGTGAGTGACAATAAACTACCTATACTGGTTTGCTGAATGACGCACTGCAGTCATCACATCACATATTTCTTAACTTTGCATTAAACCCTATACACGCAACTGCAGATAGCTTTCAATTCATAATATTTGATGCACTTTACAGACCCTGAACAGAGTTAATGTAAAATGCTTTCAGTGGGAAAAGACTACAACAAAAGCAATCATACAAGCAACTGATGATTTGATGCTGCTTAGAAACTGTAAAAATATATTACTACAATGAAAATAATTACTTACCCTAGACATAGGACAGAAAACAAAAATGAGGACAAGAGTTCACACTGTAGGATTAAAACATAAAAAAATTATTCCTGATTAATATTTTGGCAGCTTCTAACTGAAGCATCATTTCCTCTGTAGTAAGATGTTTTAGGTCTTGCTTAGGTGATTCCACTCAATCTGAATTATTTTCCTTGTAATGAGTATATGAATGCATCTCTCTTGTGGTATTCATGAACTTAGACCTTCAAATTTTTAGATAGCTCATAATGTACATTGTGGTATGCGGGAACAATGTTAATGTTTTCAGAAATAGTGAAGGTGGTGGAAATGGTGGAAGGGAGGTTTTTTGGGATGGTAAGTGAATACATTAATAATTTAGTTGTATAGTTAGTTTTATTATACATCTTGATGTGATGAATGCTGACGTTTTTTTTTTTTTCTTTTTATGCCTTTGCATTCCCTGCAAATTTGCTAGCTTATCAAATAAAGGTGACTGTGGCCTCTAGATGCCGCTGGTAACAGCAATGTTTGTGTCCATGCTGCAGCTGATGAGCTGCAACTTTCTCATAACTTAAGCCCAGAACGTGGAATTACACACATTCTAAGATTACCTAAAGCTCACAAGTGCAATTTTGAAGGCATACACTTCATTTAGACAAAATCAAATTAACCATCAAAGATCCTTTGTGGAAGCTTAGTGATGTAGATCTGCACGTGCACACACACATGTGCACACACATTTTTAGTATTCATAGCACTCTCTCTGGACAATTAACTTCACTTTTAAACCATCTATGCAGAGGTGTCGAGTCATTGTGCATTAGTAATTGACCTTGCAGGTTTTCATGATGTTATGCTAATGTACCTCAGAGCAGACAGCAGAACCCACAGGAAGCCAGTTCACGGCAGTTTCCTTTTAAAGCAGCGAGTGCCTCTGGATCATGTTATAAATATACTATATGATACATGACATATAGGTTAATGAAGCCTGGCAACTAAATATGTTCCTCTATAACTTCCCCAAACCCTTACTGAACATCACAGTTCAGTTCCCAGTAGTTATTTTTGTTCTGGTCAATGTCCTAAATAGCACTCAGCACATCGTTTGTGCTTAAACATGTGCTTCACATTCCTTTCTTATTTCACTTTTTATTCTTCTGATTTATTTTATACATAGTGCAATGTTCAATAAGGAGGTTTAAAGTCAGTAAAGGCTGCAGAGGTAAGCTTGTGTAGCAGCAGACAACACTTTTATATGACCTTTTTTAGTGGGTGAAAATAAAAATCGTGGAAAAATGTGTGGTGCACATTTTTCCACCAAAACACTCTTCCTGACCCCTCCTCACCAAATGTATAAAATTCAATGAAGGTAGTGGTGTAGAGTCCACAGCCTGGAATGCCAACCCACAACATTTTAAACTGTTTCCAATGTGGAAACAAAGGCAATAAAAACACATGAAAGCAAGATTTAGGAAAAATGAGAGCTGGAAGAAGAGTATGTCATTTTTGATTGAATAAAACATACATTAATGAGGCCTCCAATTAATAGTCTGCAACACTGTGGTACTCATGTAAGCGATATTGGATGCAGCTGCTGCCTGAAGAAATGTGAGTAATGAGTTAAATACATGCGGCACAAAACAGCGCATACAGAAGCCGTTATCAACATATCATCAAATCTACAGTAAGCAGTAATAGTACTAGTCCATGCTGAGCTACAGTAAACTAAAAACAATAACCAGGACCATTGGAAGCAAACAATTTACCAGTTCATGATGCCTCTGACACTAATCCATTTTCCTTATATCTCGCTGTGACTTCAAAAATAATCCAAACCTTTTGTGTTACTGGAACACTACAACTACTACACACAAACAGCTCAGACTACAACTGTACCTAGGAGATGAGTCAGGCTTAGTCAGGCTGCTGCCTGTCCCATAAGGCAAACGACTCTTCCTGTCACGAGAAATGGCGGTGGGCAGGCGCGACGAGCGCCGGACCAGGGGGTCAACGTGTTCACCCCGGGACATGGTGAGTTAAAGAGGGAGGGTTTGCTGTGCCCTGCCTGGTTGGGGCCCCCCTGCCTTCTAGAGCTCTGAAAACCTCCTGTGGCTCCGGGCTGTCTCAATCAGACCAATGGGAGTTCCCCTTTGGACACACAGATTCACACACATCCCATACACTGTTCAAGACACCAGTTAGGCCAGCAGGTGCTGTCTATAGAAAGCTCAGATACTGCAACTGTATGTGCAGTAGTCTAAATATGTGCCAGTGTGGGAGTGTGTTGGAGTGTGTGGGAACGTGCATCTCATTAGAAAAATACAAAGCGGAACTAATTTCAAACATCCTGTCTGCTTTCTCTCTTATATTTCATTTAAGTTAGACAAGTTAAAAATCCTCAGGGTCAGCTGGAGCTAACATGTATTCATCACTGTGTAAAATTAGAATAAGAAAGGACTGACAGGATCAGCATATTTAATTTCACCTCAGTGTTTTGAATTGTGGGCGGTAAAGAAGAGGAACGTGCTTTGTTTGTCGCAGGTGTGAGCTGAAGCAAAAGGACATTAGACATCTGTAATATAATTTTAAGTTGATATGGTCAATAAAAACTGCAGCGACAACAAAGTTAAAAATGCGACTCGATTCAATTTGCACTGTGGTTATGCAGCACGTTCCTCATAAAAACTCAATTTCAAGCACTCTAGACACAAAAAACAAGGTGCAGGGTGTGGCATCTGTGTGTCCTACATGCATTCATCTGTATGCAACACTGTTCTGACATATATTAGTTTTAAAAGGCCAACATCTTCCATAAGTTTGTGATATTCACCGCAGCTCGGAAATGAGAACTACCAATGTTACTTCAATAATATGTTCTTCATTGCTCCAAATGCATATAGACTGCTTCTGAACTTGATGTTCAGCCATGTGTAGGAAGTAAAAGTGAAAGCAATACTGTAGCTAAGAAGAAACAAGTCCCACAGCTAACACACCTTATAACTACGGTGCTTTGTGAAAATGAGGAGAGACATTTCTATACTTGCAACTCATTTATTGACATTATTGAATGTCATTTCACTGATGCTGTTGCAAAATGTTCATTTTTGCTGCGTGTCTATAAATAACATTCTACATTTGATAGCATTTGACCAATTATGGTTCCAGTACTGGACCTAAAACCAAATACTTGTAACTTCCTTCTTGTAATTTTTAAGCTGCTTGTTTAGTGAGAATTTAATACAAATAAGAATGTAGCTAATGAATGAAATTAAATTTTCTTTGTAGATTGCATGTTCTACATTTGTGCGTGTGGGCCGTCCATCCTCCCAAATTCCTAAGACATGCAGATTGTGGATTGGGTTAATTGAACATTCTAAATTGACTGTGTGTGTGAGAGTGTGGCCTTGTGATGGACTCTCAACCTGGCCAGGATATACCCTGCCTTTTGGATTATGTCAGCTGGGACTGGAAGCTAACTGATAGAATGGTAAAAGAGGCATGAATGTTCTGTATTTTTCCTTTTAAAATGACCAAATTATGTCCCAACACCACAACAGATTTAAAGATTATTGAGGCTGAATATTCCAGACATCTACAAAAATTCTTAGATTAATGATTGACTAAAAAAAGATTGATTTCCTGACCTCAACTGTGGCCTTCAGCATTCAGAAGTGATTAACTCATCAGCCCAGGAAAGTGAGACATTACTGGAGCTGCAGACAGCAAGGGCTGAGGTTCTGTTTGGAAAATAACTGGGTCACTTCACAGGGATCTACCATCAAGTTATCATATTTTTGTTGTATTGAAAGACAAAGAAAATAGCTTCTGGAATTACTTCACGAGTGTGTGTGTACATATATATATATATATATGTGCCCTTACTGGTATTACATTATTTATTAGGTTGGCTAATGCAGTGCAGTGCTTCACAACTCTGCTGTTCAGTGTATATGTGAGAGTTCTCCACCTGTTGTGGTGAGAAGAGGCAGCTGTGTCCTTAATACGTGTGTGTGTGTGTTGGGGTTCCAGACACAAACACGCATGGATGTACACACGAACAATACACTTGCAATACAATGACAATCTACAATGCATGCACGATGCACTCTTCCTAACAAAGTAAAGCTTAGTGCACTGATTGTCCACAGTCGGCCATGAGGCTTGACCTTATCGACACCCCAACCCCCCCAACACACACACATACACGCAAAGAGCATGGCTATACAGAGTCGTAACTTGATCTAGTCAGTAGGCATGTTGCTCATGTATGGCATGTCAGGCCATCCTTTAGATGCTGCTCTAAGACCTGCTCCATCTATTTGCATCACATTGGGAAAGACCCTTGCTTTTATTCCCTTTTACTGCTTGGCTGTCAATATACCAACACTTACATTGCGTTATGTATAATAATGATAATAATAATAATAATAATAATAATAATAAATACTCACCATCCTATAAAAAAACTTAAATGTTACATTATTGCTTCTACTAGATAAGTAGGCAGAGATGGCACTTTTTTGAGCACTTTTTGATACTCCTTTTTATTTTCATTTTAACACTATGTGCTAAGTGATGCATTAATATTACAAATTGTGTCAGATTTTACATTTTTTGATTGGATATTTGATTTAGTGATTGTGTCCAGTATTGGACCGACACTGAGTATTATATCAGCTCATCCCAGCCATTAAAAATTCAGCCTTTTACTATAATGTTATGTTATTTTATTACACTTAGTCTGTCTTTTTGGCTAAATACACAATTGCATTTTGGGGATGTGACACAGAAATTAGAAGTCTGTAAATATTCTCACGTCTGTCTTTTACATATTACCTTGTGAACAAACCTTAACATAAAGACTGGAAACTGAGTAAGACTGAGCCAAAAGCAGCAAATGCTTAATGTCAAAAATGGGGATCTATGTGCATTTTTTGTCACAATTTGTCTAGGCAAAGCTAGGCAAATTGTTAATTGCAGCATAATCTTGTAATTTACCTCTGCCAGGGCAGGGATACAAATTAATGTAAAGAATGCATTAAAATGCTGAAAAACCAACTGAACATTTAATGAGCAATGAGCATCTCTCATGAAAGCTGGTCACATAGATTTACAGTATACAAAAGCTCTAACTGGACCCAATTAAGCATCCGAAAGCAATAAACCAGTCAACCTCTCTTCCACCATGCATCCTAAAAACAACAGGCTAGTTAATGTAAACCAGTGACATAAGCTTACCTCGCTGACCTGTAGACTACCTCTGCTCAGGAGACCCAACAACATCCGACGTACCATGTCACAACCACATGGAGCATCTACAGTGTAACACATACCTGGACTGCATCTCTTGCGTCTGTCTGTTGTGGCTGCTGGCGGATGATGCAGTGCTGCTGGTCTGCTGGCTGAGCTCCACCAGGGACTGATAGTACTGCTGCTGTTGTTGCTGCTGCTGCTTGTAGCGCGATAGGATGAAGAAGAGGCCCAGGATACTCTTTAGGTTGCCATTCCTGATCTCTGCACAAACAAAGAATAATGTGAGTCCTCGTGTGACTCCCTCCAACATTCATTATGTCTTCCAAATGTATATAATTATTTATGGCCTCCAATTTTTTTTTTAAACATATTTTATTTTTCACATGGGATAAACCATTTGTAGTACGTGAAAATTGTGTAGATCTTTGTCAATTTATGAGAACCAAACTAGTGTCATTGTGTAAAAAAATTTTTAAGACCATTTATTGTGTATTTCAAACTCATTGAACATAATTTGGAGATAAAGCATGACAGCAGCTGTTATACAACAAGCATAAGTTTTATGAAGGCAGTTATGCATTGGCTTGGTGTAGTAATTGACTCAGTATACACGACAGGATTTTGAATTCTGCATGAAGGGACACTTACTCAAAGAATAGGAAGCAGTTGAAAAAGATCCAGGCATGAGCATCTGCACAAATACACAAGCTAACACAGCTTGGTAATTCAGAAGTGAAGCACAGCATAGGGACAGCCAAAAATATACAAAAGGAACTTAATTTACAGTTCTGCTTTGGTCATGAAATAAGGAATTGATATACAGTTGCGGTTGCCACAGCTGTGGGACTCTGAATTTCAGAAGCATCACAGCTCTGACTATTGATATTATTGTATTACTCTATTAAATTGATGTTTAGAGACTTACATCTCCAAGATACTCTAGCCCTGCAGGTGTTGGTTTCCACATGATTCTTTTCTTTTAAAGTTAATAACAAATCAAAGTAAACTTTAAAAAATCTAGTGTAAATACAAGTTTGAAATTGCAGAGGAACTTTGTTTCTGTTAAGTGCTAATCTTACCCTCAAAAGATTCTAAGTTCATCTTGGACAAAACTCAAACAAATACATCGCTCACAGATTCCTGCATGCACAGCTGAGATAGGATTCAGTAGTCTAAGAGTAGGGAAAATTGATTGCTGTGGCCAACGCACACACATTAGTGAAATGGGCTTTTCATATCAAACCCTCTGTGAAAGCTGGCATGCACAGGAACTGGAAAGATGGCAGTGGCTGACACAGGGCTTTTAACTCCATTTTTCAATTTGGAGAGGCTAAATCATTTGTTGTTTGGAGTGTGAAAGTTAGAGAAGATTAATCTCTTGGGGTGTTTTCCATTTAATAACACCCAGGGGTGGTCATTTATACTGGACACAGGAGAGGGCCTAAACAACAGTGTTCCCTGTGCTTCAGAAAGGCAACCATTAAAAACCAAAGGGGTGCTGTGGACTGGGACTAGTGAATATAATGATAATTATACTGATGTGGACAAGAACAAATAATATTTCTTTGATCCCAAAAAGGAAGCTGCCTTAAGGCCAGGGGTGGGGTGGGGGGGCCTTTATGTCCTGGTAATGAGTATGGCCCGCATCATTATTTTACTGACCTGTAGAAAGAGTCATTTGCAAGACATATATGTTTAATATACACCTTTCATTTTTATCTTTATTTTAGGAGTAACATTATGTTGCTGTTTTTTATAATTGGGTTATCCTTTTTAGTACAATGTACTTGTACTGTATGTCTGTGTAGAATGACTAGCCCTTTCTTTGTACAATTTCTTTGGATTTCAGTGACTTCTCGGTTGAGTTTAAATATATAATTTACTATAGGTTTCCTTTGCTAACCCAGACAGTCTTTCACAGCCAGATATTTTGGATGGACAGTAAAAAAAAACTTAAACAAATTGCCTTACCTATGCCCTAGGCCTGACCCTGAATGCACTTATGGTCAATTATTCAACCTACATCTTGCTGTCATAGCACAAACGAGTTTAAATGGACTAATGAAATTAGACCTATGGTGAGGAAAAAAAATCCCCCACTGAGATCAATAAGCATGGACTTTATTGTGGTGAGTAGGTCATAACTGAGGTTTAATTGCTAACACTGAAACCATGAGGAGCCTGTTCTGCTTAGATCTCAGTCGCAGAGAACCTGCAGTGCACAGAAGCTTTAATAACCTGGTATAAGAGACTGCTCACTGTAGCCCATTATCAACTAGAGGAAATGTGTCTTTACACCTGCTTTTAGGCCTGGAAACAGTAGAGTGAACTTCCTGTGGATAATTATCACATTTCACGTCATAAAAATGTTGCTGCTTTTGATATACTTTTGCAGTTATGGGATCATTTGTGAGATTCATTTTGAGTAGCTGGAGCTTCAGGTCTAGTGTAACTAAACATATGTTTGTAATATCAAATGAAATATGGTAGTAGTTAGCATTACGATTGAATAATGTTCAACATGTTCAGCATATAGAGAGGGTACAGTGAGTAAGGATGTTAACATAAGGATTAAACACACAATCAAACAAAAATTAGTTGTGCAAGAACTGAACAATAAAATCAAATCAGTGTGAAAGTCAAAAATGGATGCATCAACTGGGGACAATGAATAGAAACAGAAATATCTAAATGTGTGCTCATTGCACTGTCAAATAGTATAACCTAATTTTCTCTCATCTTATTCTAATGATGCAGGTTTTTATCTATAGTCATTTGTGTCATTATTACCATACATGAAAATTTTTTAGTTTTTTTTAATCTATAACCTCCCTGAGTGGAAATGTCTTCAGTAAGCCAACACCCTTAAAATGCTTTTCTAGTACTCTGACTCACAACCTTTCACCAGGGAAACACAAGGGGACTTCTAAAAGAGGTCATTATAACAAATAAAATGTTAATGTATGCACATCAAACATTCCACTTTATTTTATTCCCCTGCCTTGCTTAAAAAGGGTATAAAGACAGCATATGGCAGCTAACAGAATGTAGAAAAGTCTGGGCTGATTCAAGATAATAGAGGAGTGACATGGCCATCTAACTCAACTATAACAAACACACGTGGACCGTTAACCTATGAGATAAGGCTGGTAAAGGCTGAGTGACAGAGAAAAAGATGGACTGAGTGTAGAGTGATGATGAAAGGCAGCAGCAACAGCATTGGACTGAGTAACCCAATAGCCCATATATTACAGACCCACTTTGAAATTCCTAGTCTAGTGAGTCACTTTGCTGTTTTTAGTGCTGTAGTGGTGGGTAGAGAATTGAGAGCTGTTGGTCAGTGTGTCAGGCTCTCAGATTATTTCTGCCACTGCTGCTTGGGGGGGGGGGGTTCAAGGGCACATTCACCTCTATAGTGTTTAAAGAGGGGCAGAAACAACAGGAGGTCTCGGCAAACCCTGGTCCTAAATAACAGCTGGAGGGAGTGAATGGATGAAGGAATTATGAGAATTATATTTTAAGTTGTGTTGATGAATTATTTCTGCTGTACTGTGTAGCACATGGACACGGCAGATAATGCAAAATTTCTGATATATCAAAAGTGATGAAGTTACATTTCAGTTTGATAATGTGATATTTCATGAATGGACATACTAACACTGTTAACTGGCATGGAATTAGTTCAGCAGATTGACATATACTCTTGTTGTCAGCAGAAATGTACAGTATGCATTCAAATTTTGGTCACTTTGAATTTTTCAGACACGGTAAGCGTTGACCACATACCTCTTAACCTCTCCAAGTTCTTATGGAGAGGTTTTTAAATCTTAAAAATCTCAAATGAGTGTTTGAGCATCTGCATTGCCACAAAGTTACAGGGGTGGCTTTCTAGAGTCATTAAGGTCCAAATTCTGATTATTTTTCACACAATAGCTAAAAACTGCTCTAGGGACTGGGCCATAGGCACTTAGCTGGTAAATTTTGACAACTACCTCATAAATGGCCGGTCAGGTGTGGGCTATAGTAATCAAGCGGCTCACATTAAATGACAGTGCCACACAACACATCAGGTGGGACTTGAACACTCTGCAGCAGCTCCTTACATGCAATAAAAAAAGATTGCAGTTGGGTTTATTTATGAACTTGGCAAGTTAAGGGGGAAATATAATCATAAAACATAGTTCTGAACCATACTCTTTTTTTATTTATTTATTTTTTTACCCCGGCCTTGTGAAACAATTTCAGTGTATCATTTAATTTGGCAAGTAGTCAGCTGTCATATAACCCATGGTACCCTGATGGTTGGAAGGCCAATCCCTCTCTGCAGTTTTTATCCTCACATAATCCACATTGATGCCCTAATGATAACCTACAGTGCCATAGTGAAAGCTGGAGATGGAGAAATTGTGCACCCCCGCCATGATATCATGCCATGGCTGCTGTGAAGTGTAGTAGTATGTCTTGGAAAAATGTATTATATTTTGAGAAATGGAAAACTACCCACAGAGCGTTTGGGTGATGTTAGAGCTAAATAATTTCCCAGGCCTTGAAATTGAAGGGACAGCAGGGAGATCCTTCTGTTCCATTGATTCAATTAAATATTTAGTCAGGCTTTGAATTGCATATTGTTTATTCTTCTTACCTTCTGCTGAGAGCCCTTGTACATTCACTCCTCTGGCATCCAGAAAACTGAGACAGGCGTCCACATTTTCAATCTGTGGAGAAGATGGCAGACAGTCAACACAAAGGACAGACACTGCAAGAATGTGACCATCGTTAACATTCAGTGGGTCTAAATGTCTTGGGGGAGAGGATGTGGATGATCACTGTTATTACCCATAAAGCACATCATTGTGTGGTCATTACTCGACCCCCTTGCTCCCCCTGGGACCCGGCTGTGTGTCATACTGACCGCAGTGTGCCGCCACCTACACATCCCAGAGCACGTCACACATGCATACTGTCAAGGAGAGCACACAGATATTGACACAAATGCCAGTGGCAGAGGCACATACCCACACCAATACACACATACAGAAGCATAAAAACATAAAGATGTGGTATGTGGCAAATACACACAAAAAAAAGACACACAGGGTCTACATTTCCATGTTAACACAGTGTGTGTCAGCAAGTGCGGATTCATCGAGTCCTTCTATGACAGTCATTGATGATCACCTTTGCAAACCAGTATCAGTTTCACAAAGTCTCCCTGAGGTTGCAGCTATGAAGGGAATTCTTGCAATTCTTGACTCAGGCTCATGGGTGACTTCATTAGCACGGTGGCAGCCGCCAGCACCACTCAAGAGGCCTTTTTATTGTGAGGTCAAAGGTTGGAGATCTCGGGTTTGCCACAGTGTGCCAAGGCCACATAAAAGGTGAGCTGGGCAAGTTAGCCAGATGTCAAGTGGGCAATGATGATTCATGAGCTGTAACTGTTTCTGAGCTGGGTCTGTCTCACTGTCTCTTAATGTGTGTTCTTTCACTGTGTCTGTATCGCTTTATTAAAATGAGAGACAATTCATAGGACCATGATAATGAGTCGTATCTGCCTGCAGCCCATTTGAGTACTTTTCTCTTGCCCCCATTGAGCTGAACTCAACTGTTCTCCGTGGTTTAATAATATGTATTTCAGTGGAATTTTACAGAATCAGCCCTGCCTTAATGGTCCTAGAGAGTCAGAGAATGACAGGGATTTCACAGTTTGCTGTCTCATGGACACAAGTAACTTCAGTTATGAAAAGCTCAATCACCAGCAACTTTTTAATTGAGATTCCAAACTTTTTTCTTTTTCTTTTCACTACTTAAAATGTAAACCACACTGTGGGTTCTAGTCGTCTTTTTCATCTCTGGTTGTGAGGTTAAGCTGTAGCCCATGTGTCTGCAGACATACAATACATTAACAGTGCACTAGCACCATAAAATCCTTGAAGTAGATTCTTTTGCTCAAGGACAAATCAAAAACTGTTGTTGATGGGGAGCGCTTCTCTCCCATTCATTCTCTCTCTCCAAAGACTGAAATGTCAACACTGGCTGTATTAACAGAGACCTTTGTGGGCCAAGAAGTCACATATGGAGCTTCACCATCTGCTTGACACAATTCACCTCCTCTTCTCATTTCCCAACACCACACATATTTCCCCCAGCAGTCACCAGACCCTCGAACATGTGGGCTGCCATATTTTCTTCCCACATGCTACACACAGACTGACACATGTGGGCCTGGCTGCTAGCTCTCCTGAATATACCACATGCACACTGTCAGAGGTTTGTATGTGGAGAGACATGTGCAGCACAGCATCTGTGAATGAATTAATTAAGACTGAGTGGGATGACATGAAATGCTGAAAGCATATAATCTGAAAAAAATCCCTAGTTGGAGACAGATTTCTGTGGGTTTTTTTTAAAGAAGACAGACATCACTGAAGAAACTGTCGCCCTCTTTCTATAAGCCTTCAAATGACAACCCAAGCAGAAGTTCAAGGGCCTTTAGACAAAACCTCTGTTTGTTTTAAATTGGGCTTAACTCTAAAATGATGCAAAGATTTGGAACAGTGATTGAAGGCGTTGATGACGGACAGGTCATTAGTGTTCCGCAGGGTTCTGGTGAGGTTTAACTGCTAGTTTGGTGGGTGGTTTGGCTTTGTGGCATCGTGCAACAGTTTCATGAGAAACCAGCATGATTTAATTTTCCAATGCTGGTTGGCATTAGACAGATCCACATAAGCCTTTAAAAGCAATTTGGACAAGGGCATTTTGATGACGAGCACTTCACACAATCATGAAGCACTTAGAGCAGGGAAAAGGAAGCACATGTTGAGGAGTGACAGGAGGGCACATGAGCAGCGCACACTGTGGTAAGAAAACCTGTCACTGACTTTGGAAGAATAATAAGGGGGAACTGTTAGGCTTCTGTAATAATCTGTTCCAATCAAACAATGTTTCATTTATAGAGCCCTACTACAAATCAACATATCACATTCAAAGAGAAACAGACAGCTGAGTGGAGAATAGCATGTACTCTGACTGGGTGAGAAAAGGCTTGTCGAGTACAAAACCACATTCTCGAGAACAAGCAGTCATATTTTATGAGGTAAAGGCATTTTTTTTTATATGTATTTGAACTTACATGAGCAATTGTTAAAATATAAATCTAGGCAGAGAAAACAAATCAGTTATAGGAAATTCTGGCCAAGTAACAAAAGTACTGAGGGTGTTTTTCAGAGACAAAGAAGTGCTGAAACCTTGTAATCTTTGTTTTGTCTTTTAACATCACGTGTGCACTAGAAGTAGAAAAATATTACATTGTTTATAGTTTGCCATCTGCTGCTTGTGACCATGCAGCCTGCAGAGACAAGCAGGCTATTTGCAAATGTATTTATAAAAGGGATATTAGAGCTTGGAATGCAGATGTATTTTGTTGCACACCTTTGAGATCAGCAGGTTATATTACAACAATAATTAACACTCTTCTTTAAAACTAATAAGGGTTGCCAACCATTCCATAAAATAAGGATTTGTTCCGTATTTGAAAGATAAAAGACATGTTCTGTATTAAACAGATGAGGAAAGCACTTTGTTCCTTATTTTTGATAATCATGTCAGTGTAAAACCATGTCCAGAAAAATTACAGATTAGCCCAACAATGAAGATTAAGTAATTTGTATGAGGGGAATATAAAATCCTCCTCCCACTGTCAGGCCCTCTGGATCTGTCATTCATAACTATCCAACAAAAAAAGGGCACTTTTCATTGGCTTGCCCGATTCACCATGATTCCTCTGTATAGTAGCAACCAAAACGCAGCAAGATATATTATAACTCATATTTGGTTGATAAAAAATTACATACATAGAAATACTATTGTAAAACAGGTGTGTAGTTTGAAAGGGTAATGTAGCCTAAGTGAAGTGGAGTATATCAGGTACATGGGAGGTGCAATGTGTGTAAAAGGCAACATATAAACAGTATAACTGAGTAGAATTTATACTGTATAACATTGTTTTAGTCTGTCTCATGGGGATGTTATCTTCAACACTATTTTCAACAGAAAATTCTACCTAGACAAACACTATACATGGTTTTGGGGATAATTTGTTGCATTTAGGCAGCCACACATTTGTGACTCACTTAGCAAATGGTTCACATGGCAAGACTATAATGGTCTCAGTTTGTCTTTTGCCATTTATGTAGTATTGTTAAAGTTTTCTGTCTTCAAATGGAAAGTTAATCTGACTGGGAAAAAAATCCTTTTTTTAAGGAAAAATTACTCAGCTTTTGTTTATGTTTGTAGCTTAATTTACACATCTTCTCTGTGTGGAAAAAGTATTTGGTTGTGTTGGGCCATTTTACCAGTATCAAGTGACTAATATATGATGACTGGGATTGGAAAGTGTTATCCTTTAGATACAACTGTCAATTACAAATGGGCCGACAACTCAATTACCACTTCCTGCGGGACAGAAAACAACCTCCATCAAGACAGGACTGGAAAAGCAGGCGTTAGCGCTTCACAGCACAGCTCAATAATTAAAGGGTTTCACTCCCAATGGTATATTCACTGGAAAATGCATGCCACCTTAAATCCATAAGTCAGCTTTTAAAAACACAGATGACTCAAGCCACACATACAGAGCTACGGCAATTTGCGAGTAAGTCCTGGAATGATTCCGTTGACTCCAACTGATTTCTAGCTTTTCTTTTCCAAGTTGTTTCGCTTAGGAATTCTGATTACAGGCAGGACCTGAAGGACGTGGCAACTTAGAGTCGTTGACTGCACTGTTAGAAAAGCACCGGGCTGCTCTTCTCTCACTACATCAACACTTAATCTGTGCCACACTTCACACCAAAGGCCTGACACTTGTGCTTCCACTGGTCTCATCTGCAACAGTTCATTGTTTCCTCTTTCACCCGTCCTATCACTCTCAGTTTTTCGAAATCGGCAGCAGATGACAGATGATGAATCAAAAAAGAACAAATGGGCAGAGCTTAAGATCAGCTAATAGGCAGAGGGGAGACAGCAGGATCCTGTCTAATTATCCATCCTGCCAAAACCAGAATACTTTGTTTTTAAGCCATGTAATAAAGCAATGGGTATACACAATTGGTGAAATGGGCCTACTGCCCCCAGCACTTCTTGTAGTGTATTGCAGTTATTAAATGTTGTTTGTAAGCAGTGGTGTTTTAATTAAACAGGTTGATGGCGTGTCGACAATAAAATTCCGCCTCCACCAATCCTGATTATCAACTGTATGTTGCAGTCCTAATGTTGCATTCTTTTAAAACAAGTAAAAAGGCAAAGCAACGTGTGTAATCTTGTTGAAAGTCTAGCAAATTGATAGAAACTCAAGGCTGTCATCTATATCGGTATCAGTCAGAAAAAATTGGGTATTAAACCATAAACCACCCCCATAATCTCTCACCCATCAGACAGCTCATCAGACAGCTTGAATCATTCTGATCTCAAATCTTTGAAAGAGCTGTTTAGCTTATTTTTAAAGAGAGCACGAGTTTGACCCACAAGCTTAACCTGATTCATGCAGAGTCATCTGACCTGCTCAGACTAACAAAGTGCACATTCATTAAACAGTATGCCCTGAAACCTTCTGTAACCAAAGAAAACCAATATGATTCAGTTCAAGTAGCCGAGCCTTCAGAGACGGAACAAAAGAAGTGTCTTAGTTGATATTTATCACATAAAAGCCCAGATTGTTGTACCTAAATGAATAATTTTTCTTCAAGGATTTTACAGCCTGTAACATAACTATTTCTCACAGGAACTACAACATCAGCAAAGTCAGAATATAAACACACGTCACAAACAGGATCTGCATGGCAACACAAGCCTGTGTCTATGGATGTCTCAATTATATATGGTGGTTGATTTTAAGATGTTTACAGCATCAAATGACTTGGAGGGTTTCCATGTGGCTTCATGCATCTGCTGCACAGACAGGATGGGTGTCCACATGAGTGTAGGCTGTGTGATGGAACAGCAGAAAGAGAGAGAGAAAGAGTAAAAAGCAACAAAATAAAGATGCTTCATGGACAACAGTGACCAGCAAGATGTCTTCTTATTCTATGAGTTAATATCTTTAAATCACTATCTCTATTATTATAACTTATATTACAATAAGAACAGTAAATGAATAAAAGAGGCCAGGTCCATCAGTTACAGTTATTATCCCCATAAAGATGAGGGAGAAAATTAGTTCCTTGCATGTATCAAAAACTAAATCTATTCAAAATCTATTCTCTTTTTTTTTTTTCATTTGGTCATATTTAGAAATTTCATTCAAATTCAACTCCACCCTTTTGAGTAATGCTGTTCATGGGTTGATCTTTGAATTGCAGTCTATGTCTCCAAATCCAAAAGGTGACTGATCTGAGGGGCTAAGAATGACAACAAAACATATCGAGACACATACAGTCAACAAATGATACACACAAATAAAAATAATCATGATTTACCCAACAACAACCATTAACATTAATATGAAAATGTTTTTTTTTACTGCTTCTAAACCATTAGTACCAGGAGGAACATCACTCATCACCAAATGTACATACCAAAATTGTTAAACAATTAATAAGTAACTGAGAACAAACAATGAATATATTTTTCCGGCACACAAAAATTTCTTTTAAGCAAACACGAGTTGGAGTCCAGTCCTGACTCGTCTGACTTCTGTCTGTCCGTCATGAAAACACTATAACAGATCTGTTACAGACCATCCCCAAAATTATGAAGAGCATTAGGCTCAAACCTTTCTGAGGTTGTCTCCACCAAAAGGTCAGTGAGGTTAAGCTGCTGACTCTTAAGGCATCTATTTGAATAACCTGCAGACCATCTATGGTGCACGGTGAAAAATATCTTCACAGTCCTGCTGCTGACTAAACTAGACTGTATATACTCCTACTGTCAGGCTACTGATTTTGGCAAATGTATAAGTTTAAATACAGTATGGGACATCACATAACATGTCCATAAAAGTTTTAAACTTAGGAGATTGTTTTATGGACCAAACTTAAACCCAGCCACAGTTCATTTGTTATGCATAAAATGCAGCTAAATAAAATGTAATGTCACATGTGTTCAAACAGTTGAAAAAAAGACACTTTTTGGAGCTGCAAATGAACACCAATCCCACAAGAGGGAGTCTGTGTGAGGGCTACTTGAGGAAATTGTTAAGTGGGCTCATGGCCCTGCTTAATAAAAATGACTGTGATAGAAGGAGTATTGCTAAAGTATGATGAGCTGCCTTAGTTGTAACATACCTGAGTGAACCTACTATGAGCCATTAAAAGTCAGGAAAATGAAGCAGAGTTAAAACTGTCGTGTGGAAAATGATCGTGTGTTATGGTGTTGAACACAGAGCTACAGTATACTCCACTCAGTTTATAAGCATCTTTAGAATTTGCTGCAGTCATCTTTAGATCATTTCTTGTTATGTAAAACCCACAAAAAGATCAAGATCCAGATATATAACTCATAATTCTGAAAATTCAGCAGGATCGTAAAGAATGGTGTGAAGTTGTTGTTTTAAAATTTGGGTAGATTTTTGTATATTATGCAGAGTATGTGGTGTTCAATGTTTTATATCATATATTGCACTTATGTTCTGAGTTATGTCTGCTATTTTGACCAGGTCCCACTTTTGGCAGATATATATTTTTTTTTATCTCACTGGGATTTCCTGCTGACATAAAATAAAATGACCTTACTTTCTCTCTCTCTCCTGGGTGTCCAATAAAACTGTGCTGTGAATTTACACCAGCTTTTCCCAGATGTTAAACGTCGGATGCAGTTTCCTCTGCTGCAGTGGTCAGTCTGTGGTCATGAATCAGGCTTGGCAGCTAATTTACATTCCCCTCCTCCTACATGTTGTGCCACTCAACAGTCACGTCAGGGACATGTTGGTTTTTCTCCTATTTCACCTAGGCCAAACCTTTGTGGTCCTTAGGACAAACAACAGGTTGGCAATTTGGGCGTGTAAAAACCTTCAACTCAAGAGTAAATATTATATGGTTGATGAATTTGGATAAAATTTCAAGTTTTTGATTGCAATATATACTGTACATACAGTAATGTAACATACAGTAAGAATGCTTTCACATATATAAACTGATTGTTTTCTAATCTTTTTTTTAAAACCAGAGTGAGTCAACTGTCAAGCTTTTATCTGAGTATTTGGTGTGTTAAAGATTTAATATAAGATTACCACAGGAGATATTACAAAAATTATTTCAATTGGTATAAAACAAAGAATAATAAAGGCAGAAAGTCTAAACTGTGATTTGCTACTTTATCTAAAACACCACAATCTGACTGTTTATTTATAACATTTATTACTATACTTCCCCTTCACTCCGAGGGTCTTCAAAATAAGAGCCCTTGGCTCCGGCCACAACTACTTCCTGTCCAAACATCGTCAACCTATGTACTCGTGTATGCGTGTGTGTGTGTAAATACCTATTTATTTATTGAGTAATCTACCAAAATCAGTTTGAACTATTGTTCATTGTGTTAATATGTGATTAAAATGTGATTTGCAATTAATTAATTACAAAGCCCCTAATTAATTAATTAGATTAGAACAAACTTAGAACAAACTTTTTTAAAGGTATGTCCAGTGGACAGTGGACTTTGTCCTTTGTCAGTTTGCTTTTGTATAAAGCTGTACAGTCAAGAAAAGCTGAAGACTGAAGTTCTGTTTTTTACTTATCAGTGCAGAATTCATTGCATTTTTGGGAGTATGTGTTAAAAATAAATCTTCACCAAAGCCATGAACTTTGACTTTTTGAATAAACAAAACATAGTTGTTGAACAGACAACAAGGACCTTTCTGTTCAAGCATTGAGGAATGAGAGTGATGTTCAGTGATTACTTGCGGCCATGATACTTGCAATGCCATGGTTCCAACTGGCTTGAGTTCACTGAGGGCAGAGAGATGGGAAGCTACTGTAACAGTGTGAGAGATGTGTGCTGGTTGAGTATAAAATATGTCTGTAGGTGGACACTTAAGAAGAAATAGGAGGAAAAGTGAGAGAGGAAGGAGAAGATAAGAAATGAAGAAAAATGAACAAGAAGCAGGTGTCAGATTTCTCTACCTTGATTTCTCTACAATCAAAGGGACACATTCTCTGTCCATTACAGCTATGGACAAAGGGAAAGACCCATTATTTTGTGTTCTATTGCTCCCCAACTGTAATAATCACAGCTAATAAAGGGATATTTACAGAAATCAAGAGAGGGTGTAGCTGGTGTTCAGCAGTAAAACAAACTGAGCTTGATCTAAGGTAAGCAGTCCTTCACAGTACTAGTTTAACAAGGCAGCTCAGCATCTGCCTATGCCATTCATTTATAATGAGTGATTAAACGCATTTCTATTGCACTATAAATGAGCCTTTAATAAGGCTCTGGGTGCTCTGTTTATGCCATCAAATACATGAGAAGGTCAACCTGTGTTCCAGAACATAAAACCCTCTTCCAAAATAAATAAATAAACAAAGTGGAGAAAAAGGACTACATGGAGGATTCACAAGAGTCAGGGAATGAAGGGATTAATGTTCACACATTGTGGGAGTGCGTTTTACTACAACAGCTGCTGAGGCAATGGAGCAGACATATATTGGAAACTGGATTACAGTTCGACTCCCTTGGAACTGGTTGTAGACCCCCCACTTTGTGGGGTGTCACTGATTCACCATGCACTTCTTTCAACAGGAATATCACTGGACTTCTTGTTCTTTGATGATATGCTGTGGTGAAAACAAGACAAATGTGCTTCGGCCCAAAAAAAGATGAAAAATTTGTTACAGCACAAGGATATGATACAGTGTTTTTGACAAAATTTACAGCTTGAACATAGTTTGTTGCTGTCTTAGCCACTGTCAGACACTATTCTGTACTCATCCTTTGAATAGCTTTAGTTTCTGCAGTCCACATTGGCCTCCACTTTGCCCTCTTTAGCCTATTCTCTGCCAAACACTGAACATGCACAATGACATCAGGGATGTTTCAGAAGCCCAAAGCTCCTATCATCCATTTGTTGGTGTATTTCTAAACCAACTGACTCTCATAATAGGCAAATGGACTGACAGCCAGAATCAACGACATGAGGAATAGTGTCACACAGATGCCAGTTGGTTTGGCCTTTGAGGAACCTGGGCAGTAGAGTCAAATTAGGAACATTCTTAATTAGGAGTGGAGATCAGCAGTGAGCTGCACTGATGAGGATGTGCCAGGCTGGTGAAGATGACACTACTGAGTGGCTCATGCTATTTGTCCTCTTGTCAGGCTTTGTGTGCAGTTCAGCCAACAGATGGAGCCCAGATGAGACTAGTGGTCTTTTATAGTCTCTAAGAAACCCTATACTCAATTAGGCCACAAAGGCAGCACACCGATTCCAGGCGTGCTCCTAAGACCGAAATACTAAACTGTCTACTTTAACTGACTATGCATAGGCATTTAAACATTTTGGTGTAATTGAGTTGTTTTGAATTCTAAGGTGCAGTTGTTTAAAGGTTTTCTTTAAGCACTAAGCAAACAACAACAACAGCAATGGCATATTTAGAACATTTAGTGTAGTGAGGGAGTTTCTTGTTTTGGGCAATATAATGCAACAAATAATTTTTTGTGTCGTGACAAGTCCAGTTCTCCACAAGCATAAATGTGCACTATATGAGCTTTGAATGCCACCAAACATGGTTTCTTAACATGGTGGTGATGGCTATAAGCCAAGAGCTTCAGTTATTATTGCTGTTAAGAGACCAATGCTACAGTGGCACACATTAGAAAGTGGCTGGAGGGGATGGCAGGGCTGAGGCAAGCTTATTAGCATATAAATTTCAATAAAGATAGATACAGATACATATAGATAAGTACATTTTCTTGTATCTGTCAAGCCAAATTACTTTGGTCTCTGTTTTTGTGTTTTTGAATCAACAATTATCTTTTATTTGCAAACAAGTCAGAAGAATAAGGCATTTTCCTATTTTCCTCATCATGGTTCCTTCAGCAGTGCACGGTCATGTTAACTAGTTCAGTGCAAGAAATTACACTGTCAGATCAAACAGGATTTGATGACCCAAGTCTGATCCAAACATAAACAACCTAAAAGTCTATTTTTAAAATTAAAAGCTACTTAAAGGAGCTGACTAGTGATTTGTTAGATCATAATCTCTCCTGCACTACAATCCAAATCAAAGATTTCCGCATCTTTGCATTAGGTTTTGACAACTGTTTGTTTTCCCTGACATTCTTTGATGAGGTCTTCAGAAGCCAAACAAACACACGTGCACGCAACCTGACAGAGAAACTACACAGTCATCCATGTTGAAGACAAGTGCTATGTGGTTTGCTTTTGTGAGTGTGTATAATGAGGAGGATGAGTGCTGCTGTCTGTTGCCTGCCACTCTTAAATCTGACCACAAATTAGGGGAATGAAGAAAAATAACCCTTCCTTAATTTGATTAAAAAATCTTGATTGCGCATCTAAAACATTTGAGAGAAGATGCACTGTCAAAGAGCAAAGAGGTATTATAAACTCTATCTGTGGATCTTAAACCACAGTATTCATTTATAGTTTTAAATCACAAGTACTTCAAACCAAGTCAAATTCATGTGTTGTAAATATGCCAGTTATCACAAATGGCTAAACTAAAGAACACATTTTTTGTTGGTTATGTCACACTCTCTCCTCTGACAATTTTAAGCATCTGTCACCAAAGCTGCCTCACATTGCTCTCCAGACACTGAATCACATCTGTGTTGTACATTTATTATGTATGTATATGTACAGTTATTACAAAGCTGAGAAAGCACTGAAAGAAATAGCACAAAAATCTAGAAAAATACAGAAACAGACACTAAACTACACAGTGCTGAAAGTGTTCTGTCACTCCTCATTCTAAGCAGCTTCACTGGCTTTCACAGTAGTCTCTAATGATTCCTTCTTGGACCAAATATGTGGTTCCATTTGCATTTATTTATGTTTCATTTGCCTTCAAGAAAAGCCGAAGGAAAAGCTTTTTTTTTCATTACTACAAGAGACTACTGTGCAATATGGCTACAGTAAAGCTCTGACAATTTTGTTAGTGATTTTTTTAGTGAACTTTAAAACAAACTAAGAAAACGGCAGAAAAACAGTCTGAAGCTTTTAAAAGCAACAAGACAAGGGATTTAAAGGATCTAAGAGAGGATCAACAAGATATTAGTTAAAGGTTGTTAAATGCACATTACCGCTATTACTTTTGAGTCTAAGACAAGCAAGCAGAGGAGAATGACCTTGGAAGTAGGGGTTATTCACACTACTTGTAAACATGTTCTTCCATGAGTCCTTGGGGAAGACACAGGTGAGACCTCTCAGCCTCATAACTTTAAAGAATTGTTTTTAATGGCCGGGCCACATGGTTGGTGTAATGGTTGTAATGGTTGGCACTCTTTCCTTTGTAGCAAGAAGACCCTGGTTTGTGACTCAGTTGGAGGAAAGGTCTTTCTGTATTGAGTTTACATGCTCCCCCCCAGGTGTGTGTGGGTTTTCAGGTTCTCGGGTTTCCTCCCACAATCCAAAAACATTTAGGTTAGGCAAACTGGACACTCTGGATTGACTGTGAGAGTGGATGGTTGTTTGTCTTTATGTGGCCCTGTGATGGAAAGGTGAAATGTCCCCGCCTTTCGCCTATGGATGGGATTTTAACCAGTGCCCCCCGGAAGCCTCACGTGGAAGATAAAGTGAGAGAAGGTGAGTGAGTTTTCTGCAGCCAGTTTTAGACCTTTTGGGGTTTGAAAAGTTTAGAATAAATAGGGATTTAGCTTGATATGATCTGGAATCAGAAATAAAGACAACATATTCAAAAAATGAACATTCACTTTGGATCTAACGGATTAGTAAAAGAAAGTGCTCATATCAGCTGTTGCACAGCTTTCATGACCATTACATTACAGACACATGAGCAACAGTCTTTTCAGTCTGATTAGTTCCAAAGGAAATTATTGTCAGTAACAGATTTGTGGATCTATTGCTTTGTGGCGGCCAGTTAATAGAAAAAGTGCATATTAGGAACGGAGATTAGGTGCAAGGTTTGCAGATGCTGCAGATGCTGGTGCTGTGCTGGATTCTGCACATCCAGCAGCTGCTCAGTTGGCCTCAGTCCATTCACCAGACCAACAGCAGCTGAGCAGTTGACAAAAAAAAGGAAAAGAAAAAAGAAAAAAACTGGCTTCTGATACCAGGATCATCATTTCAAGTCCCAGTGGGAAGAATCAGTGCAGACAAAGTAAATCGGAGTCATCTGCTCCTCCACTGACAGTTGCTGCTACTGGCAGGTTTCTGGCCAAGGTGTTTAAGCTGCAGGTGCTACGTGGCCTGTGGCAGGTTTCATGTAGCCAGAAGTTGTAGGTTTTCACAGGATGAAGTAAATGTTGTCAATAAATAGATTTGATATTGATATAGATGCTCATGCTCATGGGATAAATAAATTGCCAGTATCAAGCCACAAGGTCAAAGAAGTAAGTCCAGCACAGGGCAGTTTTGATAACTGTCATGCTACATCAACAGCAGTGTCTGTCAGCATGTCAAGCTGTGATATTGTGGAGATTTATGAGCTTGTTCATCCTAAAAAGTCCAAAAATGAGAAATATATCAGATATTGTGATGCACCCATTGTGTTTTCAGTTTAATATACCCAGCAAATATTTAACCTGCCACAAGACCTATTTGAAAATGTGGAACTGCTAACGGGCTACAGACTGGATGTTGTGGCTGTTTGTGTGTTTAATATGATTTTTTCCCTGTGCTCCCCCACACTCTAAGCAAGCGTGCTTCCTCAAACTTAATTTTCTGAAGCTGGCCAGACCCTCTGTGGTCTGAGCAGGTGGTGGATCAATGGGCTTAGTAAGTGACTGAGACAAAGAGCGAACTGCACACACACGCGCACACACACGCACTCGTTGCTGGCACTTTGAGCCACATGCCTGCAGTGCTGCAGCAGCTCGCCTTAGTAATTGGTGCGTCAGTCTGGACTCAGCTGTTTCTAGCAAGAACCACAATCACTTTTAGGTGCCAAGAAAAATACGTCTGCAGATGTTTATCTTCCCAGAACTGGTTGTGACACACTGAACCTACACAGTGACATTAGATTTCATATGACCTTTACATTGTCTTCCTTCCTGGTTCTTTAATGTTTTTCTAACCCAGTGTGTGCTGTCTACTTACACTACAGCTGGACTCACTGTGAAGGAAGAAAAAAAAATGACAGCTGAAATTGACTTGAACTTGTCAACCTGGTTGTAAAATGCACTGTGATATATTCCACTGATGGGGCCATTTTTCAAATGATACTTAATCAAAAGCACTGACTTCTGCTGTCTGGCTGTCACCTGTTTAAACTAACCTGTTGAGGGAAATGTTCATGTATGTTAGAAAAACAAAATACTGCCCTAAATAAAGTTTAATGGCTAATGTTTTCTCAAAAGAGTCACAAAGATTGACACACAAAAACACACAGTCACCCACAGTGTCTTACAATGAAAACACACCAAAACAGCCAAACAGCTTTAGCCACTTTTAATGGCAGGAGGGAAGATGCCAGGGCAAACCAACACTGCATAAACACTTAGTCAACACCACTTAAAGTAAGGGGTAATTATCTCAGATTGACGACAATCAGCAGTTATACATGCCGTCGTCGCATTAACGGGGGGGGGGTTATACATGCCGTCGTCGCATTAGGGGGGGGGGGGGGGGGATTGACACCGCCAGCATCACTCAGCCACATGGCAGCCAGAAATTCAGATTATTGAAAAAGACAGTAAATTAAGTATGTCAGGGTTTGAAATTTTCAAGGCACTTTGGTTGAGTGGCAATGTGGTTACACCAGTCATCACTTTGCTGTGAAGCAGAGATGCTTATGGTTTGTGAGTGGCTTTAATCAGAATTGCTGTCATTGGTTGCTTTAAGCCAGTGTCTAAAATCAACAGAAAAACCATGTAAACCGAGTAAAAGTTAAAACTTTGACTCATACTGTGGTGTAAAAATTATTCATTTCAGATATGTCCTCCATTCAAACATCCCACATAAAAAGTAGATTTATTATTCATTATATCTAAAATGTATATAAAATATAAGGGTAAAAGTAGCTACTTTAAGGATTATGGTTTGTTTTTTTGTGAAGTTCGATGTTACACACAACTGCATGTAAATGAGTACAAGTGCTCTAAACATATGGGTCAGCTCTTTCAATTGTCATCATATGATAAGTTGTTAAAACTGGAAAGAGGAAAAACTACATATATAGATGAGAGGAAAAATGAGTCTTCCCAAAGTGACTTTGCTTTGAAAAACAGTGTCCATTAAACATTTAATACACCTAATCAGAAAAATAGTTTTCAAAGAAATAGTTTTCAAAGAAATATTAATAACAACAAAAAAAAGTGTGATTTCTATCTCTATCTGTGATAAAGGAATTTATTCATTTTTTTAATGATTTATTTTGGTACTGCTCTGTTGGTGAACTGAAAAAATACAACTGTGAAACTTAATCACAGCTTGGCAGTAAAAGTCAGAACCTCACTTCAACTAATTATTCCGTACAAACATAACTTGCTCCCTACAACAGTGCTAAAAAGGAATGAATGAAATAGAACACTCACCATTTGTGACTGGCTCCTCGGGCTGCCATTGATGTCCTCCACCTTCTCATTTGCTGTATGAGAAAGTAAGTGCAGTTAGATTTTCTGCAGTTGTCAAATACTGAACTTTCACATCCCGAGTTCCAACACCATTTGAGTTTAGGTACACTAATCCATGAGGAAACCTCTGTTGAAAATAGCATCGGAGTGTGTGTGTTTGTTTGTGAGCATGTGCATGAGTGTGTCAGTGTTTGTGTGGCTGTGTAGTGCTGAGGAGCAGAGCGACGCAGGAGCGGTCTGGGAAGGAAAGCTGCCTAATTCGTCAGCTGCCGCTGGAGAATTACTGACAGGCCTGCTTGGCCTCATTGTCTGTTTAGGCGAGAAGGGAGGGTAAAGTTTCAGAGAGAGGAAGAGAGAGAGAGAGAGAGAGAGAGAGTAAGACCCAAAAAAGAAAGATATTGCAAACACTGATGCAGTATGATGCAAAGAGAAGGGGAAAGAGAAAAGACAGAGGAAAAAGTATACAAGATAGATGAGTCTGGGGGGGGGGAATAAAAATTGCATAACAGGCAAGTTAAAGAGGTTACTTAAAATGTCTTAGTCGTTGTGCATGTTAAACAAACTGATTAATTGACTATAACCAGCCACCTCAGCCTCAGTGACTGCATATGGCACAGGTCTTGTCCTAAGAGAGAAACAGCGAGTGTGGTCCAATCACATCCTCCAAAATGTGAACCTTCTGTCTTTCACGCCTACCAGTTGCCATTACATGCTATTGTTGCTGGATATGTATCTCCCAGAATTTCCTGCAGGATTAACAATCTATCTATCTACAGTACCTGTCTATCTTTCTGTCTGTTGGCGATTTTCCATTATGCAGTTCTAGCAATACTTGGCTCTGTTCGACTCGACTGTTCGACTCGACTCTACTCGGTTTGAGCATTGTTGTTTTTATACGCAACACAGACAAACAATGGTTGACATCGAGGCAATGGTGTACTTGCTGCTACATCTGTAGCTGTGTCTGCACCTCGTTAACAGACTACGCATTTTTTGCGGGCAGCAGCCATGTATGCTTGCTGTAATGCTCTTGTCGGTTTTTAAAAATGTTGGGTTTGAATCTTATGTCGGACATTGTGATCATGACTCTTCCAGTGATGACACTCTGACGAATCAGTGGCCGACAATAAAAATAAAAACATCAACATAAGCCAATGGAACAGTCCATGTAACACAAACAGCAGTAAAGTAAAATTTATGGTTCCTACAGTTTAAGACAAGTTAATTTCAAAACTGCATTTTTTCAATTCCAATACAATATTTAATATTTTGTTGCACTTGTATGCAGTAGGCACAAAATGACAGGTAATTGTTGTTTCTTTGGCTAATATGCTGTGCTGGATGAGCTCTTCCATTTTTCTTTTTTTTTTTGTTGTGCTCTTTTAACCACAACAACAAAGGCATGCACCCAGATGTTGTCCAGACTATGTTGCCGCTGTTCCTAGTATCGGCAGCAGAGATGGGGGGTAAAGGCATAGTAGAAATGAGAGTAGAACAGAACTGGGATATACCTTGCATTTTTGGCGGTTCAGTTTGATGTGAACTATCTATCATTTTAGACATTTCACAAAACAAAAACCTGAAGCCTAACATTTACTTTCACATCTGTGTAGCTCTCAGAGTTTCATTATCTGCCCATGGCTGTGCGAGGGTCCAGAGTGTGTACAGCCCAGAAATGTATGACCACAAAGAATGTGTATATGAACTGTGAAACATGTGACTGTGTGCATGCTGTTGCTTTTCTAGTTATGGTCACAGCTCATACATAAGATGCAACAGGGATTTAGGCAACTTTGAAATCACTGCAATGTCCAGTTAAATTATTTTCTTACACCCACGGTTATACAAATACATCCCTGACCAGTCTGTCCACAATACTTTGAAGTCAACTCCAGGTCACTCAGCTCTCTCACTATCCCACAGTGCCAGTGCTACTGAGGCTGGACTGTGATTACTGATCTTCAAGTGGAATTCCTGACACACTTTGCTGCAAAAAATGCAGCGGGTCATCGTAATTAGTTGCTCAGTCATGTGTTACTTGGTTACCCTGATAAGATCAGAGAGAGAAATAAAAGACATGATGTGTGATAGACAAAGAGAGTGAGAGAGAGACCTAGAAAATGTCAAGAAGTTAAGGACAAAACTTCAAGTTCAAAGAGAAGCAGGGCACCAGAGAGGAGGAGGGAGAAATAAAAGACAGATAGAGAGGAAGAAGTAAAGACTCTCTGGGTTCTATTGTGAGACACACACTTCTGTAGCCCAGGGCATCAGAGTCATAGATCTACATAGCAGCTCTCAGCACCCATAACAAGGAATAGCTGCTGTGATTTGGCCCAAATATCAGAATGAGGTGCAGATTCCCTCTCACTCACCACAACAAAGACTAAACAACAAAGGGCAGGGGCAGTTTCTAAATACAGAAATCAACTTTTTTAATATGGCTAATAATTCATCTCTTCATTAATAAGTTGGTTTTGTCCTTCATGTGTGAATGTGTATGTGTGCGTGTGTGCGTGTGTGTCTACCTACCTATGATCTGGATGATCTGTGCCAGCAGGACTCCATCGGTGATGTCCTGGCTCAGGTCCTTGATGAGGCGTGGACAGCCAGACTTGGCCAGGTAATGATTGGCCCAGTCTGTGTAAATCTGCATAGAAAGAACAGATGCAGTGTCAGTGTGTCTATCTGACAATCAGAGACGTGATGTGATGTGATCTGTGAAAAACACTGCGAGATTATACCAGACACTAAAATGACCTGTGTCCATAGTACATTTAATGAAAAAGCTCACTAACATTAGAAGTTATCAGGTAGCAGCTAATTATGTGAGTAATATGATGCAACTAATATTAAAGTTGGAATGCTTTGGTCAAAAGTTGGTTTGGATACCATTATATTCATTACATTCTGGTGTTCATATCATAACATGTGAAAAGTCTCTCATTTTGGAAACAATATCTTCCTGAGAATGACAATGACCTTATTGTTACATCATATTTGAAAGGATCATATTTAGTGTAACAGTTCAGTCAAACTTCAATGCCAAAAAGCACTGGATCCATGTTTCATGGTAAGTAAAACTGAGCAGAGATTAGACACTGGTATCACATGACTGTAACTGTTATTTGGCCAAGACTGCTGAAGTGCCACTTACTTCAATAAATTTACTTCAATAACACATCAGAAACAATCACAACAAGTAAAAGACAGAAACACGACAAATTGTCCCCTGACCGGTATACAACAAATGAGGGACTGAGTGTCTGGCTTTGTCCATCAAACCAATTGCTAATTTTTGACCACTTCTGAGACAATGTTGGTCTCAGAAGCATTACTAGAACCCAACAGCACACAATGTCTTTCACATAACTACTGGATGTTCAGTCCTTTGCATTTCATTTTCAGTTAAAAACTTGATGTTCTAATGAAGGTCTGCTATAACAGGTGGATTCACTTTGCCAACTATGTTTGTCAAAGGGGAAAGGAAGCACGGTGGCTAATCTTATGCTCTGTCACCTAAAACCTCTTATCAGCCACTTTGTCTTTCATTTGACTCCATGAGCCAACTGACAAGCAACGCTTAGTCGGTTAGACGACAGACTGGTCTCGACAGCTGCCTCGGAAGATGTGAATCACATTTGGCCCCATTACAGAAGACTTACTGTAAATTAAAGAAGTGGACTTTTTTGTGTATATGGGTGTGTGAACAAAAGTGTAAAAATTAAAGCTAAAAGGAAAGATACTTTTCTAACTTCTAGAAAGTTGGCGCAGGTGTTAGAACATCAGGACTGTGGGTGTTTTCTTTCCATTCATCCAACTTTTTAAAGAAACAGACCGAACCTGAAGCATGAATTTAAAGAGCTGCATTGCTTCCCATAGTGTGGAAGGTGCATTTGATTTCCATAAGACACCCATGGAGGGACATTTTTATGAACTGAAATGATATTCTGGAAGGAAAGGAAATGTAAACCCACCCATATAAGGACACTGATTGTTGCATGACACTCTTTGTGGTGTGGTCTGTGGTGGCCTGAGCAGAATATCAACTTTTGGATGGTAAAAGAAAAATATGCTCAGAAATGTAAGCTCTCCCATGAGAGTCATGTGACTACCAAATACAAGAAATTCAAATATAAAATTCTGTTTAAATGATACTCAGAAAATGCATTATATTCTTGTGGTGTTTCTACACTGCACGCCCTGTCCATTTGTTTTTCTGCAAACAACATTTCTGTAAATAGTAAAGGCTTTTCACCATCATGCACAGCAGACATTTCCCAAGGAAATCCCCCCATAAAACTTTCTCATCATGAAATAATCCTTTTTCCCCTCATTTACCTCTCACACCACTCTCAATTAAAAACATTTTCGTCCCGCCTTTTTTCTTTTTCTTGGAAGTGGGTCCTTTGCCTGCTTTGAAGGCACTGCCTCACAGAAGTCTGTAGCTGTTGTGGTTTCTTTCAGTAACTTTCTCCATCATGAGAAGTCGTAAAAGCTCAAACCCCAAAAAAGAGAGCCATATAGTCATAGGGAACACACATATACAAATACACACACAAAGCAAGCACACGTCATACACGAAAACCTGCTTGCATAAAGAAGCACATGTACACAAAAAATGTTGCCGCAAATGCAGACCACATCCCATCGGGGGGCAAGTAAACAAACTTGGGAGGATTGAGAAAGTGTGTGTGCGTGTGAGAGTGCAAGTGTGCTCATATCAGGCTGCAGAAAAGTCCAACAAGGCTTGAACACAAACTGGACAGCTGAGGTAAACAGAGACATGTGATGAAGAGGAGGAAGATGAGGAAGTAAGGTTTAAGATTTTACATTGTTCAGCAGCCTGGTAGCACAGACTGCTATACATTTGCCTCTTAATCTTCTCCCAAAATGGCAGGAAGGATACGGTTGGTGTCTCTGTAGAGACAGTAGACTATATAAAAAATGGACTTTCTGTTTGAAAAGTGAAGCCTATGTAGGACACAGGTAACAGAATTCTGTTTACCTGAGTCTGTGGTAAAATTAGGCTAATTCCCTTTTCATTTATGATATCAACAAACATTTTCCTAAAGAGTTAAGGTTCTCAATGACTAGTTTGATGCTTTCTATAACAGAAAATTAGGTACATTTTGTAAATGATGCTACATTCAGAGGAAAACAGACAATAAGGCATGGCATATATGAAAGGACATCAGTCTGATTGACACCTGTTATAAATAGGTGCCTGGTGGCAGATGATGTAAATGAACTTCCAGTTTCAAAACCTGGTAGGGTGCTGGTCAAATCGCAAATCTTGAGGCTTCACAAGTCACAATGAGATTGTCTTTCGCATTTGGAAGATTTTGTCTACTGTCAGATACAGTACCGTCAGAATTCTCTCTGCAGTAGTAGACCGCATGTGACTCATCTCTCTGTTATTAACAAAATGTTGTCTTAACATTCAGGTTAATACTTATTTTAACAAACATTGTACTTTCACTGTGAATATTAAGAATTCTTTAAACTGGTGGTCCAGTGAAATGTGATGTATTAGGTTTTGGTAGAATCAGACCTGCTGATTGGATTCTTTCATCTGCTGCAGTGGCTCCTCTCTTGTGTGGACCACAGCATCAGTGGACAAAGTCAAAGCTGCATGTGCAGCACAATTCCTGCCTTTGCCTTTGGGATATATGTCTTTTATCAACAGACTAACTTTCCACAAGGGAGTTCAATGCAAAAAAAAACTTGAAACTGCAGTTATACAGTACTGTAGGTATAGCACTTGTTTTTCCTGACACCACAGCTAGAGTATCGATAGGTTAACATTCAGGAATGTTTTTATTTTGAAGAAACACTTCTTTGTGACTGCTCACAAATATGCAGAAGGACTTTCTGCTTGTTTTGGTTCAGCCTACTGTTTTTGGAACAGCACTAGCCGTAAAATCTAACTTTAAACTAGAATATGTCAGCTTGCAGCAAAAACTGTCATACTGGCTAACACTATTCTTTTCAGTAGTGACTGAAAAGAACATGACTCTCAAGATTTTGGAAAGAAACTGTTTTATACAAGATCTTTCTCTTACGCTGTTGCTACATACAGTGGATAAAGCGGTAGAAAAAGAGTGAGTGATTGAGTGTTGCTACATACTGTAAATTGAGTCCACACTGTTGATTAATTACTTTATTTAACAAATAAATCTTTTTTTTGTCTAAATGCTCTGCCAGTAACATAAAAAGGTCTACCAAAGCTTGAAAGATGGAAGTAAAATATTTACAATGAAACAGCCGCAACATGATTCTGCAAAAGATGCTAAAGTGCGGCTTCATAAAAGTTGCTCCAGATTTATGTTTAGACACTTTCTGAACTTCTTTGTGAGCAGATCGATTTGAAAAACAACACAGGGAAAAGTAGACTACGATAGAGCGAAGAGGAGAAGTCAAGTCCTCCTATTTCTCCCCTCAACTAGATAATTCAAAAATGGCAAGAATAAGCAAAACTTGACTGTGATGTCTTGAGTTCAAACCTGATCTGGGACCTCTGTCTCCTGTCACACTTTCTCCCTCACATTACCATCCCCTCATCTCTAATTCTTCTCTTTCTGACAGGGCACAAAGTTCTTTCATTTTGTGAGCAGCCTGTCTCCACTGCCACTGATCTACTCACTTCTCAACTCCTCGTTGTCACTCACAGTTGAGGCTGTCAGCCTCCTGCACCCATTCACCTCTCCTTTCTCAATCCAGCTTCCTGTGAGAAGCTGAAACCGGTATGCAGTGACAAAACATCAGCAGTAACACCACCTTTACTGGTGCTGGCTGAGATCACCACTGACATCACAGACACACAGAATAGGACACACACACATGCACACACACACACACACACACACACACACACATAGAGAGAGCTACTGAAACAAAAGCATGACACACATTGATCTCTCCCCCCCTCCCTTTGCCCACCGCCTTCCTCTTTCTTTCTTTCGGCAGCCAGCATCAATCAGCAAAAGTCCAGTCTCTGTGGTGATGTTATCCTCATTGATGCCACATGAAGTGTCTTCCTCTTCTTTCTTTTACCTCCTCCTCCTCCTCTCTACTTCCTCTGCAGATCCATCGCCTCTGTGTCTGGGAAAAGGCTGCCAACAAACAGCCAGCTCTTACCCTGGAGGAGATAAACTGTCTTCAACAGTCCTGATCACAATGCAGTGACTAGAGCTACGCAGGTACTTTTGGAAGAGCCTGCAGTGGTGCAGCTCGGCCTGCAGGGGGAGTAGGGTAAAAGAACAACTCTGAGAAGCTGAAGTGAGAAGAGATAGGGCAGAGAGGAACTTGAACTGTGCAGGACTGACTGTATTTATGAATGTACTTAAGCTGCATGGCTGTTAAGGTATGGGCTCTTTAATCAGGGCATCATTCCAACACTGTCTAATAAATAAAGAACTTAATTGCATTGAAGGGGTTTGAGCATACATAGAGTCACTCTGAGGATGTTTAGCTGTGTAATGCTGTTTGAAACAGAGAGACGTCTCCTCTGTGGCTGTATTGGCTGAAAAACCTTGGCACAACTTGGCCACTCCCGCTTGGATCCTAAATGTAATTAAACACAACATAAACCCACGTTAACTAAACGAGCAGTGAGCCACTATAATCAATAGGGCTGTGATGTGTTGAAGCTTCTCATTGTGATTCTCTGGATCCCTGTCTCTGGTCCCCGACAGAAAGTTATGGAGGGATGGAACAGCCGGGATCAGAATACAGTGTTGCTGTGAAGTCAGTTTATTGGGCATGTTTAAAAAAAAAAAAGAAGAAAAAAAAAAAAGAAAAACAGCAGGAGGTTCCATTTTTCTCTAACGAAAAAATACAAAATATGATAAAGGATCCCCTTTGTGTGTTTCAAGGCATAATTTGCTTTAATGATGTATCTAATGATGTGCCATAACATATAAACAAATGTTCATTATAGTCAAAACCATGCCAAATAAGTTACACAATGGGGATTAAGTCTATCACCTCTACATGACTCTCTGTGTTTAGCAGTGTTTAGATCTTGTGTCGCTTGGCGACCTTCCTACAAAACACTGGCTCCAGCCTGCTGCAGAATTCTGAGTTTAGACTTTTCCAAAGTGTGGATGCAAATTTGAATATTTGTCTCTGATCATTAGATGACTGTCCTGATCCTAGAGGTCATCTACAGTGAGCATCTGCTTAGATATTTATGTGGCAAGAAAGGTAGGAAAAAAATAAAATAAAATAAATCCTTCAAGGCAGATGGGTTCTTTCTGTGTCCAACTACTTTATCAAAGCACATGGAAGCCATTTCCACAATGTAAACCTTTTTTGCTGTTCCCTGGGATAAGTCTGACACATCTCTATTCCCTCTGAAACAATCATTATCTTGTCCTGGAAGCAGAGTAGAGAGGCCTCCTTCAAACCCACCTAATCCAGAGGTAATGGCAGCAGGCAGCTTTCCAACAAGGCTCTATTCCAATTTTTCGAACACCCAAGTGGAGAGTTTATACTTCTGAGGTATACAAACCACTGACTTCAGGATTGTGTATTGCTAGAACAAGTGAGATGGGACCCAACATAGTAAGTATTTATTTTATGTGACAGCATTCTCACAAATAAAAAAGAAATCTAGATGTGGATGTGATCAGTAAGAGGATTCAGTGATCACACAGTGATAAAACATGAATCAAATGCAATAGCAGATGGAAAAAAAGAAGAGAGATTGTTCAGGTTTATGTGCAAGTGGGACTAGAAATGAGGCTTATGAAAGCAAATAAATTCGCTCTGTCTGAGACTAAAACTGCTTTGACTCTTCAGCCAAAGCCTTACTCAACATTTCCTCAGAGCTTAGAATGTGCATCACTGTTTGTTTTGCTTAATTTTTCAAAAGAAAACCTGATTAGGGAAGTGTGTTGCTTTCAAGGCCCTTCTTTGTATTTCGCCGTCTGCATACATTATGCCATTGATTACAGCATCATTGCAGTCATTCAACAGATTCATCCAAAAAGTCAGACTTGAAGGTATATTTCAAGCAACTCTCACAAAACTCCAGACAACTAACCCAGTGACTTCACCACGTATCATCAACAGAGAACAGAGGAGTGGCTCAAGCTGCTAAAAGCTGAAACATTCAGTGCTCGCTTTCTCATGCCATCTTCTGCCAAGCCACTTTGTCATTTCAGGGGAAACCCTGAGCAGAAAATGACATAATTGCACGACAGGGAGGTTTGGACACACAACCCAATGTTGGACCTGCTCATGCTCGTCAGTCATCACCGATCTCTTGTAGCACAGCAGGGGCTGCAGGCCAAGCGGTGAGAGAGACAGAGAGAGAAGATGGGCAAAAAAGAGGAAAGAAATGAAAGCTCAAAAACAGCTTGATAATGGATGAGTGCAAATGAAATTTCAAGACAAACAGGCAAAAAGGCAAAGGGATGAGTCTGTTGAGAAGACAGATAAACTGTCAGTGTTGTGGGCACAAAATCATTCACATTAGATTTTATGGAGGCCATGAGAGGAAAAACATTTTCCAAACCTTTTCCAATTCTATTCTGTTTCACAGAGCCAGCATGACACATGAATGATGCATCCAAGAGTAATGCACTGTCTTTAACACAAAAGTACAAAGTAATCATGAAGAGAAAAGATTCTTTTTACTACACTCACAATAACAAGACTAAAACGCACACTCTGATTCATGTTTACATGATACAACTCTGTCAGCTGTGAGGAAGTTGCAGTAATTTTGTACAATCTCCAAACACACATCCTCAAACATTAACACACTTCCTCTCTCTGCCAGTGGCCCTGACCCCAAACCAGACAACAGAGGAATAAGATTTACACTGCTTCTCCCCCCCCCCACCCCACCCCCGGCGCAACAGGTCATTTTAGTTTACACAGCTATAAAGCATTAAGGTGAGTTGCTGAATACAAACTGTAAGTAGTAAAATGGAAAAATAAATCATAGCAACAAGATGAGAAATGTTTCTCCAATGTGTTTAAAAAATGGGCACAGAATCAAAAGTCCTCATTCCATGCAAAATAAATACATATAATAAACAAATAAATACCATTTCAGTCTGGAAGTGGCTACTTAAAGTGATTTTGAATTTACAACTGATAGGAAGAAGCTAACACGCAAGGCACTGGCCTGTGAGAAATCTAACCCTGGCACAGTGTCCATACAAAAGTAAAGTGTGTTCCAATCGAAACAATGGAAATCTCTTTTGCTTCACTTCAATGATGAGCATTTGACCCATAGACTGCATGTGTACTGCAGTTAGTTTCTACAGATGTACAAATGTTAGGTAACTAATCATTGACGTCTCTGTAAATTTACAGAGAATGATCTTAATTAAGAATAAGCACTTCCTTCTTTTGGTGGTACTGCAGCATTTACATTGTGGACAGCTGCCTCACTGCCTTAATTTATACCACCTGACTAATTGTACACAGTCATCTCTGCCCATTGACCATGTCTATGAAATTTCTGCAGATTCAGAAACCTAGAGGGCATTTTTGTGCTGACGGTCTAGTGCAGGTTTTATTGCTGATGTGGCAGTAATCCTGCAGAATCTCTCTGCTGCAGATCAGCGAGGAAACACTCTTCATGAAAACACAAAGAGGGATTTAAAGTACGTTCATACCATTATATGAACCATTATATTATATATTATTATGTGCTGCGAGTGAACAATATTTTGTTAATTACAGAAGGCATAATAAATGTTTTAAAATGATTTATGGCAGGAACTTTGCACAGCCTGATTACATTATATTTTAAAATTAAGTGACATTTACAATGTAAAGTTCAAGTTTCAGAGTTTAGTTGGTCACAAAAATCATCATAGTGCTGTTTTTAGCACTATGCTGTCTTCTCTTTCATCTACCGATGTTCTCCAAATAAACACAGTTTAAATACTGTATATTGTATTATTTATTAAAACCTCAGTTATTTAATGTACATTTTTTGAAATCATTTTAATTTATCACTGTCATTTAAAAGGTCTCCTGTCTACAGGACTTTTATTATGGAGATAAAAATACTAGACATCCCATAAATAAACTAAACCAAAGTGGTGTGTTCAAGCCATCGTCTCTGCCCTTAAATTACAGACATGTAGACTGCTATAGATGCTGAAGTAGGAGTCGCTCTCTCCCACACGCACACACACATGCAGAACGTGTCCTCACATTAAGGTTTGTGAGACTTTGGCACAAACACATACACTGAAGAGCGGTAGCTCACCTTACCATGGTAACCACAGCATGGTGAGGCAGCGTCTGGCTCGACGGTTCTGTGGTCGTCATGCTGGCAAAGGATAGACAGGACAAACACACACTCACGCACGCATACACACAAGTTCACACACACAAAGATTATGGAATCCCTGCATGAGTCTGACTTCCCTTTCACCCCATTATGTGCTTTACAAAAATCACCTTCCAAAAACAAAACAAGAAAGCGTTTTGGACCATATCTAGTCATATCTAATTTAGATAATGCATGAAAAAAAGGACATCATCAGTCCTCAGTGTTCCGTTCGTAAGTGGACAGTGCAAAGTATGGCTGTTCAGTGATCTGCCCATCACTGTAACACTCAGAACAGATGTTAATACCAGATCTGAATGAGGTCAGAAATAGCCAGAAGATATTTGTGTGTGTTTAAGAGGAGCCCTATGTTCATTATCTAGCTGTGAGCTCACAGGACGACTTCCTACCACGAGCATAGATCAGTATACAAGCTGCATTATTTCACTGTAGTGGTAACAGCTGTAATTGAGGGCCTGTGTTAAACGGCGGGCAAACTTTTCCTGCTTTGAGGCGGCAGACCTAACACTTAACAAGCGTCCTGGGGCTTTCTGCTGACACCCATCTATTCCAAGATCACCACAAAGCTCTGTAATCATTCTTTCACCTTCTTTTAGCCCCACCCACTCCAAAACATACAAATAAATCAGGAAAGGCAAACAGGCTACTGTATGCTTTAATAGATACCCTTGCTGCAGTGAGAAGTTACGCCAGAAATGTATGGTTACAGGTGCACAATAACCTTCCTATCATGGCCACAACCAGACTGCACAGTGGGTTCAAATTATTCTATCAACTGATTCCAACAAGGACCAAAAGATGAGGATGTGATCTGTGTTGGTGTGACTCACCACTGGCCTACACAGATTAGTCACACCTTTTCACAGCATCTTGCCAGTTTACTGTTCATTAAATCAAGATGAGTCAGCGGAGCGTGACTCGCTGTGGTTGCTTCGTGGTACCCACTGTGCTCCATTTGGGATTTGGAGCCACTTTCACTTTCACAGCTACAATTATTTCTGCCAGTGTAAGCTATGTGTCTCCCTGGACAATCACACTGGTAACACGGATTTCATTTGCAGTTAAATAACCATTTTTAAGAAATGACAATTCAGCGAAGAGAAAGGGGTTTGTTATCAGCCCCGTGCAGACAGGAGGTCAAACGGGTGAGGATGTTTACAGAAAAACACTCATGCAACCACACGCTTACGCTAATCCAACAAAGCTATCTACAGCACACAAGCAGCAAACATCTTGATCTGGCTTCAGCCCCAACTGGACAAATCTGGCCTTTGTAGTTTGTGTACAAACAATATGAATATAAGCACATTTATATGCAGTGCACATGCCAGTCTGCCATCTGCATGTGTAGAAACAAATTAATGTAGATGTTTAGATTAATGGGCTTTTGATTGGATGTTGGCCAGACTGCCCGGAGCCAGGCAACGTGGTGGCACTGTGCTCAGCCACATAATAAACTAGTAAGGTCGTTGATTGTTTTGCACACTACTGACTTTGAGAATATGAGCAAAGTCCTAACATGTGAATATGGGTGGGTGTCATTTGTTTCATGTGGTATGATTCTATGTTAGTTGTTTACTTGTTTAAAAGCAGTTGTCTGAAATAAGCTCTAAAAAGGTATAAAGGTATAAAGACCGTGTTTATGATAGTGAAATAGTTCAACAATATAAAAAAAGTGTAAAAAAGTGTAAAGAATCGGACAGGCTGAAACAATTTATCCAGATTATTGGAGCTAAACCCAGCAGTGAACACAGTTCAGAACTTCATCATAAAGGAGACCCTCAGCTAAGAGAGGTGCAGCATGTAAAAGTAGTTGCTATGTATGGAATAGTCTTTTGAGGATTTAATTGGGATCCCCCTCTTCCTGTGAAATGTCATTAAATCCTAATTTTAAAAATCAAATAATCTCAGTTTAATATGGTTTACATTAGTAATTATTAACAGGAAGCTAGATAAAATACTACAGCTGCAGTGTGCATTTCTAAAGGTATACAATGTTTTTTTTGGCAACACAGAATTCAAAATAAACAGATCAGTAGGCAAAAGTTTTAAGAACTGAAATATTATTTACACATTGATTTGAAGGTGATAGGAGACATATGATATTGAGGAAATGATGATGCAAGATAAAATAGCAATGGGGACACACACTTCACTCTCAACTTCACTTATTCCCCACTGCCTCCAGCAGAGGGCTCTACCACACTGACCACTTGTCTCCCTGCCCAGCAGAATCAGCAGCATCTGCCTTCGGTGAAGCTGCTGGCTGCTGAGAAGCAGTCATGCGGCTGGTATGAATGAACTTAATGAGTTATTCAAGTATCATCTGTGAATCAGTGTTGGTAAGTGAAAGCCAGATTGGCCGACCACTTCAAAAGCAGAGTGGCTCTGCCTCTTTGGTTAGTAATGAAGCATATTTCCCAGTGTTGTCTGCAGCCAAAACATGAAAACCAGATTCCCCCTGTTCAGATCTTTAAGGAAGAGATGATTAAAAAGACACAAGTGAATGTCAAATCTGCTTCTGTAGGTTATTTGTATGTCTTAACTTAATATCAGCTGTTGCCTAATGGCTTTTTACTTAATGGTTATTAATCTTTAAGTAGCCAAAGAGTTCTTTAGCAAAACAAAATAAAAAAAAATGTGATTGTGTGTGAAAGACATTCTTCTGACTGAGATTGTTGATGGGAAATCGATATGTAGTATACGTAGTTATAATATATGGCTTTAAGTAGGTGATGAAGAAAAAAGGCTTTCTCTTAGTCTCCCTTCAGTTTTTCAATAAAAAAATAAATAAAAAAGCACATTGCTTTTTCAGGAATTTGTCTTTTTTTTCTATTACCAAAGCATTTATCAGTAAAACAGTTCAGAAAGAAAAAAAAGTTATTTTATTATGCCCTTAAATTTTTCAGTATAGGACCAGTGATACTAGAGTCAGCAGAGGCTGTAAATGCCCTCTTCACACAAGTTATTACTTAATTAATGTTATGACATCTAGGTGAACTCAGAGGGGGGAAACAAGAAGTGTCTGTGTTGCTGAGAATGAACGAATTATGGGGAGATTGGGGTCATGACTGAACTCAATTGGCTGTCTAATGGCGCTGTCAAAATGGTTAAAGGGGATGACTGACCTCACCTCTATTCCTCTAGTCCACAATGTGTACACACAGTAATTACACATACATACGTTTTATTTTCAGCTTTTCCCACTCTAAGGGTCACCACAGTAGATGACCCACATATTAAAACTTGGGACCCGCATGAGGACAGCACACTGTCAGCACACCAGTAAGCTTTTTAAGATTTCTGCAAAAATAACAACACTAACACAGAGACTTCCAAAGAGAAAGAAAGTTGCCACACCCACACTGATTTAATTAACAAACTTTCAGAAACAGAAAAAATACGTTTTTTATTGTAATTGCTTCATTCTAGAGACTGGCCCATTAATGCATCCACATAGCTTATCATCATGCATGACAGCGACAGAATTAACACCTAATTTCTGTGATGGGAATCATTCATGTTACATCAGTTCTCATTACAACTCTTATTTGATCAGATTAACCTTGGTTTGACTGGTGGACAAAGGGGAAAATAGTGTTTTAGAGGTTTTAACAAGTAAGCATCACTGCAAAGAAAAATGTAAATTGCAAAGTAACAATGGTGTAAAAAGCAAGTTACTAAACAACTTCTGTTGCCTGAAACTGTATACTTGTAAATGGTCAAGAAGCACAAGAAAATCATCCCAGAAATCATAGAAACAAATCTTAGTTTAGCCCAGAATCAACCTCTCCTCTGGACAGGGATTCCAGTAACAGTGCAGCCCACACAACCTGCAGCTGTCACACAGTTAGACCAGCACAGGGTAAGAATACAGGTTAAATAACTGTGCGGTTAAATTGGCTGCTTGTACCCATCAGCCCTGACATTTCCTGTAAATGCAGTGTAGATGTGTTAAACATCTGGGGCCAGGGGTCTGTGGCTCGGGCCTGAGTCACAGGTGACTGCTGCTGAGTCACGGAATCCTGAGTGTGGTTTCATTCACCCCTGCTGGACCTGTTTTCTCCTTTTTCATTCAGTCACAGACAGTGAGTCGCTCATGTTCTCCTTGCATGTCACTCTTGCATTTGCCATTCATTGCTCTCTCCATGTCAGGTCTTTCCACTGATTGATTTCATCTTCATATAGTAAATACTATGTGTTTATTATGTTCTGATTACAAAAGAGTTCTGTAGGTCGACTTTTACATGACTTCTGTCTCTGGATGTAATTAATTACAGTGTGAATTTTTGTCAAAAAAATTTAAAAATAAATGAATGCCTGTTACATTTAAACCATTTTCAAATAAGTTTACACAGTGCGGATCAAACCCATTGGCTCCACATGACTCCTGCTGTGTTTCTCAGTATAGAGTTTAGATCTTGTGTTCCTTTGTTACACACAGGAAGTAGTTGTGTTATCAAGACAGATAGAGCTAACAGACGGCTGCAAACAGGTTGGAGTCTGATAGTAATGCTTGACAGAGTCAGTTTTCAGATGAATGATATTTGCAGTATACAAATATTGTTACATTGGTTCTGTTCACAAAAACCACAGAGAGAGAACAACAAACTCCAGATTTTTTAGTAAACTTTTTTTCTTTTATCTTTGAGAAAACTGCTGTTTCATAGCTTCTTTATATAACATCAGCTTTGCCGTTTTTGTTTTCATTCTTCACTCTTTTTTTCTCTGAACTATAAGAACAGGCTGTGATATGCAGCTGTTACAACAGAGGTTAGAGTTCATGCGGTCTACGCTCTGTCAGGATTTCCTTCTTTTGCTTTTCTAAAAGAAAGGACTTGTGGAGCTGCCTCAGCCAAGAGGGAAATTGCCTAGTCTTGACAGAGACTGGACACAGCCAGAAACGCGTGCAAACTTCCACCAATGCAGTGCTAAGGATTTCCTCACTCGTTTCCCTGTCACTTCTTTTTTGTTTTCACAAACTGATGGTTGGTGATATGAAGCAACATGTGGGGTCCCCTACACTTGCAACATACTGTGCCTCTCTTACACACACAGATTCATACATTCTTCCCGCACCTTATCTAAATGTCCCTATCTAAACCTTCACCCTAACCCTATCCTAGACCCAATTCTACCCCTAAAACCTAAAAGGTGTCCTCTCCGAACCAAAATATCCCCACAAAGATAATTTTGAATCATAATTTGTCCTCACAGCCTCCTACAGACCCATGTATACCCACCCAGCCACACACACACAGCTCCAGGCTTCCACTCTTTCAGTAACCCCACACAGCTACAAAAACAAAGTCCAGACAAAAGGAAATAAGGCATGCATGATTTCTTGAGAAAGTGTGTTTAAGAAGAGAAAATTTGGACAAGAGCTAAACAGATAGCAGAGTGAGTGCTCTTTATAAAGAAAAGTGCACGGAATGTGTGTGCATTAGTGTCTCTAAGGTCCAGATTAGGAACATGAGAGCTTGAGATTTAGTGAACATATGTAGAAGTAGGTGTGGGGACAAACACCTGCTGTCAGATGGACCGCAGTGGCAGGGGAGAGACATAAATGAGGGAAAACAAAAGGAAACAAAGGAAAACACCTTCTTTTTCCTGAGTAAACCTGCAGTCAGGACTAAAAAGAAAACATGAACAGCTATTTCTGAGATGAGTCAATTTGACAAATGATCCAGACTTTCCAGTTCCCTTTCATTTTGTTCTTTGCACTCCTGACTTCTATTGTTTGGCACTGATTTGGGAAGAAACTACCCCCATAAAGCATTCTGCTTCAGGACACTTGTGCTCACTAGTCACAGCAGGGACTATAGGCGAACCCTGCCAATTTCCTCACATGCAACTTCAAGAGCGTTCATAAAAGCATGGTGTGTGAATGTGTGTGAGGCTAGCGTTGTACCCTGGAAGAGAATGCCATCTGAGGAGAGACTTGTCAAGATCAGTGAAAGAACTAAACCATTTTCCCCCTCTTTTCCTCTCAGCCTTTTCTTGGGATGAGAATTTGAGACACTGTGTCAAAAGGTACGGGCAAATTGTGGGGAGAGGGTAGAGGTGTGTGCTGGAAAAAAAAAAAAAACATTTTAAGATCACATTGTGCCTTAAAATCTTGGTCACCTTTATCACAGAAGGGTGTTTTAATCTGACTGTAGACAGCACGCATGTGACTATTAGCATACCTGGTTACCTCAGAGGAAAAGATAGTGGCTGTACAGGAAGGACTCATGGGGTGAAGGGCAGGGTGATCAGCTTACAAGAACCCAGCAGTTGACAACATTATTTATGACCCATCCCGAATGGATTTTGAGTGACAGCAGAGTCAGTCCACTGGCAGGGACAAAAAAAGAGACAACAGAAATCTAATGCCCATGAGGATGATGGACTGCTTTGTAACATACCCCTCTTGGGTTGGGCTGGGTGGTGAGGGAGTTCTGAAAAATGAAAAAAAAAAAGTGAACAAGAGGGAAAGAAGGGTCAATGGAAGCGACATGAGGAATACTTTTCATCTCTCTGAGGAGTGGGAGTGATGAAGAGCGATGTGTCTGGGGTGAGACAGCGAGTGTTTTTCCAGTCTATTTGCCCTGAGTCTAGACCCAGAGTCAATGGGACAGGCCCAATAAAAAGGCTGGATATTACAGAGCGGAGTCTCGTTTAGGCAGAGTCTAAAAATATTGATGAAAGGCTGCACTGTGGAGTCACTGAGGATACTGAACTTCAATGATAGTCACCAAAAAAATTGCAATGCATCTGATTTTTCACTAATGTTCCAGATTAAGCTGAAAGAGTTTACTGCTACATTATCCTTACAACATCTGTAAACACAACAGGGGCTTAACATTTTCTGCTGCAAAACAGTGACAACTTAGCCATGAAAGCTAATGGTAACTAGAGCAAAGTAAAGACTCTTTCATTGGCTTTTAATATCAATAGGGCAATTAGAAGTTTCAAGCAGTGCAGGGAAGACACTCCTTCATCCTTTCCATGGGCTAAAATAAACATCATATTTTGGTATAGAGGTATGCCTTGAGAGTGTTTGAAGTAGGCACTCATTGGAATGTGCATAATTAAAATGAATAACAGTCTGGGTATTTGATGCTGGTTAATGTACATTGAGTTTTTGGCCCGGCATTGAAAATCTGTGATCAAAGGGCTGACTGGACTGCAGTGTGACAACGACTTTAAGTCTGTCTCTGCCTTTCCTGGAGATGAGGAAGATGAGAAACAATGGAGTTCAGTTCCCACTGTGGCATGGGGAAATAGCCAGTGGGGAAAAAAAGAAATGTCATCAAGATCTTCACCGTGAGCGTTTTTTAATGAACAGAGAAACCACAACAACACATCAGTCAGGTCACTTTTTATCTGATTCCCACTCAGCGCAGCTGGATATACTGTAGTCCCTTAACATTTATTGATGTGCTTGTCCTTATTAAGCTGAAAGTATTCTTGGGGAGCAGCGCTCTGACCAGATCAGACACAGACTGAGTAATCTCACTTCACACTCCCAGAGTGCACTGGGGCGCACGTCAGCACACACTATCTGCAGAGCCCAGGGGTTTGATGCTGTTATGGACTGATTGTGTGCCTTGAGGGGAAAGTATAAAAAAATGAGTGTTTGTGTGAACATACAAATGGCTGCAATGGTGTAAATGAGCATATGTGATGCATTTTCAGTTCCTGGCCAACTGCAGACCTTAATTTTAAAACAATCTGACAAAGTGCCAAAGTCACAATGTGCAGCAGCAGCAGATTATGTGCACTAAAACCCAGCAATCCTGCCAAAGTCACACTAGAGGGGTTTAATAATCAACATCAATATTCAGAGTAAACACTTAACAAAAAATGAGACCTCGCTGGAGAAACTAAATCCATCATAGAAAATAAAAAACCTTGATAAGTGTGTGGGTAATGTCAAACTTTACAACAGAGTGACTCTATGCTGTTAGCAGAGCCATTATTAGTCTGAAACATGTTTCCACTCAAAATCTCTGTTTATCAGACATCAGCAGAGGCCATTAAAAAGTTCAACCTTCAAATGTGGGTGGTTCAGAGGAGAACGGAAGAGGAAAAAGTACAGGAGATTATTTTTTATTATTCATGTGCACGTTACCTGCTGTGGGAAAAATTCACACTGACGTCCTATAAAATCTAACAAGTTTTTATAGCAAGTTTTGCTATTTTTCGAAGACGTAAATATTGCAGGGACAAATTTTGAGAGGTGAAATAACTGACATTTCAAAGTTTAATCCAGAAGTAATACAATAGGGCTGAACGATTTGGGTTAAAGATCTAATTGCGATTTTGTGCCATATTGTGATTTCATGTCAGTATTTAGTTCAATATTCACTCTATTATATATTTAAATCTATTTGCTATTTTCAGCCCTGCATCACAAGTAAACAATTTAACACTTGTTACTTCTGACTTCAGAATATCAAAAAATGGATGGGGGGATGAGGGACAAATGGAGAGGAGACAAGATAAGTGGAAGAAGAAAAATAATTCTTTATCATCACTAAAATCTCCCTCACCAGTGCAGGGGAGAGATAGTGATAGTAAGTGTTAAGTATCCAGTCAAGTGCTGATACCTGCAGTGAATAACAATCAGGTGATCCTGCCTTAGCTGCAGTCTGTTGGAGAAAGAATAATGTAGAGACTGGTAAGTGCCTGTTCTAAAGTAATAATCTGTCTCTTAAAGTACTCTGTGCTCCTGGAGGAATAAAACATTATCTCAAGTTCATTATCCAGTGAAGGGAGAAATTTCCAGCTGGTACAAGTGATATGATTTGTCTACTTTCAAGCAAAGTTACTCACAGTTGTTTTATTTTAACGCATAGTGCAGCACTGCAAAGAAAGGAGTAAGTTACTATATCAACCAGAGCAGCAAATTTGCAGATGTGAGGACAGGCCTTTGCAGTGCAGTCTCAACAGCAGAGACAGTCACAGTGTTATGTTGATGGCTATAAAAGGTTCCAGAAAAACCTCACATCAGGCTGTATATAAAAATGGATGTGGTCTTACAGTTTGAAAAATGAAGCTCAGGACTAAAGTATCAATTAGCCACCAGGGGGTGACTCCACCAGTAGCAAAAATGATTGAAAATTTGCTTCCACTTCTCACTTGAATTATAATATCAGTAAGCATTTTCCTGAGGAATTATCGGTCTCAGTTGCTAGTTTCAGGTCATCTTCAAAGAACATGATGTCTATTTTGTAAATTATGCTCCCATTTAGGGGCCACATGGCAGAATAGTGGTAAGTGCTGTTGCCATATGGTAGAAACATAGTGTAAATTGCATGTCTTTTATGTTATATGTTGCTCTTTAATCTTAATGTGTTTTGATGATTTTGTACGGCTACAACCTTGGTCAGGTCTCTCTTGTAAAATAGATCTTTAATCTGGTAAAACAAAAATGTATTAAATAAATAAATAAATAAGACCCGGGTTTATGACCCAGTCCGAACAAGGGCCTTTTCTGTATAGAATTTGCATGTTTTCTGGCTTCTCTATATTAGACAGGTGTGGATGTGAGAGTAAATGGTTGCTGTGTGTCTCTGTGTGTTGGTGGACTGGTGACCTGTCCAGGGTGTACCCCGCCTTTCTCCCTGTGTCAGCTGGGACTGGCTCCAGCGACCCCCACGACCAATACGTAGAGGGTAAACAGGTATGAAATGAATGAATGGTAAAGCATGGCACATATAAGTGGACACCACTGTGATTGACAGCTAGTATTGTCAAAGAAGTGCCTGGCTGCAGGTGACCTCTGTGAACTTATTTAGCAAATGAAAGACTACATCCATTTTTATAAACAGTCTTGGGTTAGAGGCCATTTTCCTAGGGATGGCGTTTTTCTTTGTGTCTGATTTTTAAACCAAAAAATGTAATAGTTTCTTTCCAAATGTGCCCTCTCTCCTACCATTCTCACCCTCTTCCGTCTTCTCTGTATCCCTTCCTCATCATTTCATAGAAAAGTGATCACAAAGTCTTGTGTGATCCCTGGTGGGACAAGGAGGGAAGACAGGAGGGAAGTAGCACCGTCTTATTTTGCTTAAGCAACGGAGGGAAATGATGAGAGAATCAGGTGTTTTGTCTGGATATAATGTGGCTGAATAAGCAAAGGTTCACAGCTGGGTTCTTTAAGTTTGTAATAATAAATGCTCTGCCTTGTTCTGCCCATATTTCTGTGTCACTGTCAGTTTTCCTTGTTATTATTCTCATTTTGACTTAGTAATGACACTCTTCTTCCTCCTTTTACAGTCCTCTCACTTTTTGCTTTCTTCATATGTGACATACTTATAGCTAATGTGAATAAAAAACAAATTTCAATAAATGGATTTGGTTTAGACAGCTCAGAGAGTAAAAAGTCAACAATAGGGCACAAGGGAGAGCCAAGGGTGTGTTTCTGATTTACCGCCTCAATATAATGTGGTGGCTCCACAGGCCAGCCAAGCAATGCTTCTGGGAAGAGATAGCAACTCATTTTGTTCATGGATGGATTTCCATTCTGCACTTCCTCTACTGCAGCTGCAGATTTGACATATAAATATACAATATAACTTATACTATTTCTTCGAAGCTATAATCTAAAGCACCTTTTCGTGTGCGAATCAAACCCCAAATGCCATAAATCAGCAAGGAGTTTGAATTTCATAAAATGAAAAACATAATTCCCGTAAAACCCCTGCCTTACTCAGTTTGTTTTAAAGATGAAAAATAAAAGTAGGAACTGATAGGAACACTGACGAAAAGTGATATGCTTTCTGGTCGTAACAGTAAATGTAAGGGTAAAATTAAAAAAAGTGAAATGCAGCTGAAAGTACTTACAGTATAAGCAGATTTGACACCAGGCTGAAAAACATTCTGCAGATAAGGTTATTTTTTAGCTCCTTTCTTTTCTTTTTACCTACAACTGTATAAACAATGTATTCAAATATTTAAATACAGTTTACAGTCATTTGAAATTAATCTGAAATCATATCGCTTGTTGAATCATGTTTACATTCTTGGCCAAAAAATATCCAAAAAAATGATTTACTCTTATATCTGTACAACCCAACAGCTGACTCTCTTAGGTTAGTATACAGACTGGAGAGAGCCAACAGCAAACCTGAATTAGTCTCAAAGAAACAAAATCCACCTAGCAGCACCTCTCAGCTGTTTGTTCAGTCTGAACAGTAAATGAAGTGTGAAAATGGCGCGTTGTAGTGTTTTTCTTGTGGTTATGTCTCAGACTAGTCTGACTCCAGGAAGCTACTATGAATTGCCAACAAATAGTCTGGCATAAAGTCAGTATCAAACTACAAGTTGTCATTTTTACACAACGGCTTTGTGCATATTTTTAAACAAATATGATTTAACATTTTAATGAGTGTGCCTAAGAGGTGGTGGTAGGCAGATTGTGTTTGTTTTGGGCAGAGCGAGGCTTAGCAGTTTCCAACCCCTTTCCAGTCTCCGTCCTTAGATACGCAAAGCAGCTACTGGCTTCAACTGCATGTGAAACTTATAGAAATAAAAGTTGTATTTATGCTCTCATCACAATCAGCAGGAGGCAAATAGACTTATTGACCAAAGTGCAATATTCTTTACGTGATGAATTGTCCCTAATCTTGCTTGTGCTTCTAACATGGTCAGTCCACATTCACTTATAACTGAGCCTCTTTTCTTTTCACTTTGCACTGGCAAACCAATACTTTCTTATGACAGAACATTGAGCCACTTTCTTTCTCAGAGTAGAAAAATAAATATCATGTATAATGTATAGACTCTGACAGAATTAAACCAGTAACATGCTTGACACACACACACACACAGTTCCACATTGACTGGACATTTTGTGCTTTTTTTTTTGGTAGCTGATCAGATTGTTGGTTTTGAAGATGCATGTCTGCTGAAACATTTCTGTCACTACACTTTAACCAGCTGCACACGTGATTGGAAATGGGACTTGGGGTGTGAGAATGCGTTTGGGACTGAGCTCCTGCAGCTTTTGCCTCTTTATTTCAGCAGCTGAGCTAGTGCTGGTCACTTGTAATTTAAAGTGACTGGGTTCGTGCTGTGCAGTAGCAGATTGTACAAAAGAAAAAAAAAAATCATTAAGTATTTGTTATTCAAAGGTTTTGAGCATATTCATTACCATTAATAGCTGTGGTTGTACAGTTAATGCATTTTTCCTCTCTGCAAAATGACAAAAAGGATAGTTTGGTAGAAAACCAAATATGAGAGCATTTATTGTACCATCTGTATATGAAGCATGTGTTTCAAAATGGTTATTTTTATTAGTGTTTCCATCTCCCTCCAGAGCCGTCTCCAAACTAAATGATGGAGTAGCTGTGTTTTTAAAGGTACTTTCTCGTCCCTGACCCTCTGTTCGCCTCTACGCTTGTTCCATGCCATCCATCATCTTCAGAGGTCACCGCAACATTTTGGCCAGAACATTCTTGACAATCCAAAAAAACAACAACAACAATAAAAATCATTCATCTGGGTAACAAGTGAACCTTGATTGAGTATATAGAGCAGGGAAAAATCTACTTTTGCAAAACCATTTTTTTAAGAAAGTGGGCAACCCCCTAATCATACCCAAACCCAGAATGTTCCATATAGCTTTGAGGCCACGTGACATTGAGACGTCTCTGTCTTCAGAATGATACTAAATCATCAAGAAACAGTGAGTCATTTTCACCAATAAAAACTGCTATCCCAAAGAGGACTTTGTAAACGATATGCTCCTCTCAAATAAAGGGTTTTGAATGTGAGGGCCCCTGAAACCTTAGACCCCTGGCCACTTGGTTTTTGTGGTGCGTGTCAGTAATTCCTCCCCTCAACATGGAGAAAGTGATATTTTCAAGCCACAGGGGAATTGCCCCCATCACCACAAGCTTCATCTTCATCTTACAAGTCTAATATACAGAGGATTCTCCAAGGCTGGGTTGTGGGAATGTGTGGCTATATCAAATGAAGCAACTTTTCTTCAAAGAACAAACTCAGCCAGCTGATGCACATGCGCACAATCATGCACGCATGAAAGTTGAGCTTTAATTTTGAAATGCTTGTGCAGGGTCAGTGGCTCTGATTGAAGTGGAACTGGATACACACTGCTCTATTTGGAGACGAGTGCCTCCACTGGAAGCAACGTCTGGCAGGACCGGTTTTAACCCCGAGTTCAAAACAGCACCTCTAGAATCACTGCTACTAAAAATTTTACAGCTGCAAATCAAATGACTTAAACTGTAACATCCTTTTTGACCTACGTTTATGAAGTAAGCAATGTCCCTGAAGTAATGATCTTTGTTTAATTTAACAAGACACTAATCTGACTGAGTCAGAATGGCAAGATTAAAGCACAGGGAAGACAAGTTCACACGACTACATGACTTTCAGAGTCATGGGATCACTGTGCACCCAGGACTTAATGATGTGCTGTTATGTGACTGGCAGTGACTATGAATTCACACTACATGAGTGACCAGTGGCAGCAGAGGTCACACACACACAAAATCACACACGCACATGCACATGAACATGCACACGCACGTGCGCGCACTCACACACGCACACACACTATACAATTCTTCACCAGATGGAGCCATAGACGGATTTATCACACTACGAAAATATGAGAAATGACATTGGGAATGATGCATGAAACCAGGGTGAATTATTTATAATACAGTTACATGCTGATTTGGGACAATTAGCCACAACGTGCATTACTCATCAGTGAGGAAATTATCAGGATTCACAGTGTTGAACTTGACTTTTGCTGCATCTAAGGACAATAAGTGCAATCTTATTTTTTTTCCCTTTTTATCTCAGTCATGCATGTTTGCCTATTTGTTGTGAAACTTTGAATTATGTAGCAGTAGTCAAAAGTGTGATTTTCCAAATCAGGGAAATGTGACAGAAATGTTTAGGTGAAGAAAGTTACTAACACATAGCAGCTACTGTCAGTGTCTTTGAGTGAGGTCATTTCAGTTGTTTCAGCAGTAGTAAATCAAAACCCTGCATGTGCAATTCATTCCATGTTATGTGGATTACAACTTTAACAAAAGACATGTTATTTAGAAAACTCACTGCAAATCCAGCTCAAACGTCACAGTCATATATGGTTCAGCCTGCAGTGCGTCAGGTACTTTCACACATCCCAACACAGTGATAGTAATCATTGGCTTTTACACTGTGACACATTTCCCAGCATGCCTCTAGGTGCTGCCACTTGCAGGAATGTGTGTCATCTCCGGTTCCTCTAATGCCTAACTAGCAGTGGAGTATAGTTCCCACAGCTGTAGTGACCTCTGTCTGGTCAGGTAAACACCAAGTGACCTTCAGTAAATAAAGACAGCTATTTGGTGAACACAAGGCCTGTCAGGACCAGCCTTATCTCAAGACACTGTCCCTTTGATAGCACTCTATTCTTATGCACAATAGTACTAATGCATGTACTCCTCATGTTAGCAGTCTGGTTTAACCAGTATGGGTTTTGAAGGGCTCATGATGTACATGTCCCTGATACTTAGAAGCTGATGATATGTATAGCTTACCTGCAAATATGAATATCACGTTCCCCCAAAGTTCTTCTTAAGTCTTCGACAAGGTAAACTTTGAAAGTGACTACAAACAGACTAAATACCAATTAAAATGATCTAGCCACACACTGAAGATCTTCAGGTGTACATCGCCTTTTGATACAAACACTACATTTCAGCTGTTGTCCATTAGGTTCAATCTCATCCACCATCCCACTGACACAGTCAAACTATCACTCAGAGTTTTGGCTGGATGTGTGACTGAAAACTTAATTGAGTCCTGCCAGCATGCAGTCAACCTTTTCACCTCAACCATTTGTCAAACAAACTGCGAATAATACATTTCTGTGACTCTATAGGTACCTCACCTTACCACAAGCCCCAGAGGAATGTGGCTGCCTGCAGTAGGTTGTGCAACAGTGAAGCACATCAAGCGGCGACAGGGTCAATTACCTTTGTAAAGCTCTAAAACCTGTCAGAGGGCTCGTCGCAACATGGGATTGGTGACATTTTAGAAGCTGCCATGAGACAAAAGTTTGACACATGGTATCACGGTTTATGTGTTAGTCATGAGAAGAGATTTGTTAAAGAGACAGGAAAGAAAAGAAATGTGTTTTTGACAAAGAATTAGTCTTTGAAGTGTTATTTTACTCCCATATTTTGTTACACTATACACCATTCAGCCACAACACTGAAACCAGTGACTGGTTTTATTTTTGTTGCTGATCAGTAAATATAAAAAGGGAGCTAAAGGAAGTGTTGATCAATACTGACTCAGTGATTTAGGAACAAAGAGACAAAGAGACACTGTTGTGTCTCTGAACATTACTCCATCCTTTTGAACCCATTATTCTGGCACAGATTCATCAAATACAGCTATTCACAGAGGGATTGTAGATATCCTTACTCATTCCCCACTTAATACCCTCTGAGGCATTTAAGGTAACAGAGATCTAAAGAGAAGATGGTGTTAGAGGAAGAAAAAAAATTGGGATTTTTATGTGTACTTTTTGGGGGAGAAGGACAGCTGGATCTATTTGTTTTTGTAAAGAATGTTTGTGTATATTTTAATCTGTTCACAATTTGAGTCAGTATGCTGTCAGAGAATAGTGAAATATTCTTTCACTTGTAAGTGCAAAAGCATTTTTAAAGTAATTTAATGGCAGAAAATGGTTGAAAACTGTCTTGTGACAACTTTCATATAAAACATAATGATGCAATCTCAAAAAAACTGATCCTGATGTGTCTGTTGCCACCGACAGTTCTTCCCAAGCAACAAATCTTTCTCAGAACTTTGGAACTGTCCCCTCTGTGTTTGACAAATTTGATGACAAGCACTCAGGCTCTGAAAGCACTCGCAGCCACAGGGGAGCTCTTTTTTCAGGGTTTGCAAACCACCAGCTGGCCTGTTTGTGCAGACAGGAGGTGAGAGCCTCCTCAGAGAAAGCCGAGCACATGTCTGTGAATGACTGACTGGAGCCGGTAAACAAGCGTCTGCGACCACCAGTAAACACAATTAGCTTGCCATGAAAAAAGAATGGCAAATCTGTGTAATTTTCAAATGGAATTAAGTGCTGAAAACAAACTGGCGAAATCTTTGCAGAGGCAATGTTGCTGAGCAAATGATGATTTAACAACATTCACATTCATTCTTTTTTTTCACTTCTTTACATTCTGAAAAAGCAGAGGCGGAAGCAGGGTAAGCTTGTTTGTTATGCATCATTAACTACTGTATTATGTTATGTTATACACTGCCACTAATGCACTGAAACTAATCACCTTTCCTCTAGTGTCACTGATAAGCTCCTATCTCTTATCACTAATCTCGGCTCCAAAACATTATCAGGCATATGCCTCCAATAATGTCTCATTAGGATATCAAAGTCTTTGCAAAGGCAGTTTATCTCTTCCCAGCCAGACTCAGCTAATTAAATCCAGAGCTGGATAGTGATCTAGTAAGTGTGTCAGTGGATTAGTAGGGCCTGTCACCACGGTAACCCATGAGGACTGAAGTTGTTTCCTGGGGTTTGTTGCTTTCAAATGACTCTGTAAAGCATCTTTGCTCAATATCTGCCTGATAACCCTTTCTTCCTGAGGCGAGGGACTCTGCACTGCAATTCATCATCTCTCTCAATCAGCAACAAGCAGGAAATGAAAACAGATGTAAAACTTGACTGGAGAACTTTTTTCTAGGCCATTATCAGCTTTTATATGTGACAAAAACAAAATTAGTAGGAAAGATGAGCAATGGGCTTGTCTGTTCTTTGTGGATGTTCAACATACTGCTTTTATTTTGATTTATTCCCTCCTTCGGTCTGGTAATCTAGACTCCCTCTGCTTTTTGTTCATATCCTTTACATTCTTGTTTTCCTTGCTCTTATTTGGGATTGAATGTAAAAGAAAATCATCCACCTCTCTGCAGCAGTTACTGTCCGCCTCAGTTTGCCAAAGACCTTGAAATGTGGGTAGAGTAACTTTGACACAAAGTCTTACGGCCTGCCAAGATCAGGACCTTGAAAAGTTGGGCCGTTGTGGTAAGACACAACACAACCACACCAGGAAGTTTATGATGGGGGGCTGGAGTGGCGGTCTTGTCTCGGGTGTCGCCCTTGACTGACCACAACACCAACGTATGGTCAGAGAGATTGTCAACAACTGCAGTTTCAAGAAAATGTCACTGTATCCATGTCCTTTTTTCTTTTCTTTTTTTCTTTTTTCTTTTGCTGACTGTGTGCAATGAGCTCTTTCCTTTTTGCCTTTTGGTTTTTGAGTTGCTGCTGGTGGTCCTTATTCATTCAACATAAAATATAAGACTGTTATGTCAAATGTAAAAGCCATTATTACTCAGAGAAAAAAGATTCACACATGAGTTAATGAGTTCATACATGAACTGATTAGGGGGAACTTACAATTGCACTGCATTTTCATTGACATTTATCTTTTCCAGTATCCAATGCCAGTTGAGATTTTGGATACAAATCCGTAAAACCCTCTGATCATTGCCAGTCTTCTCTCCCCACAACATTTCCTTTCTCATGAACTCCGACAGTGTTGACTGCTGCTTATCCCCAGAGCATCTTCCATTTTTTTCCCCTCCTCCTCCTTTCTCTTGTGAGAAATGGGCTTTTGTGTGCTTTGAGAGCAATTGCAACACTGGAACTCCTACTGGCTGGGGCAATCCCGCCTGGATTTCATCTTGGTACTGGTGTGAGCATAGTGCTGAAATCACATGTTGAAAGTGTGATTAATGGAAGAAACTGAGGGGCCCATTGGAGGGTGTGCAAGATCAGCACAATACTATGGAGGCTGATGTACTACACAGGGCTTCCCTACAACACACTGAAAATATGCTTTGTAGACAACCGTTTGGGCTGAACTTGTCTCAAAAATGCTAAAGAAGAAAAGCAAACCATTCTGCCAAGTGTGCAGCAAGTGGTTTCAGTGACTGTTCTTTAAACACTGTCAACCCTCAGCTGTCGTGTTGAACCACCAGGTGCAACTGTCTTCACTAGGATAAGTAGACAACCACAAGCCTGGTTTGCTCAGCACTGGACTGGATACAAGCCTGTAAACAAGCCAAGCGGAGCTGGAGCACTTCCAAACAGGTGCAGCACTACCGTCCCAACAGGAGGCAGGTGTGAGTGCTTGTGTGAGTTTAAGGCTACAGGGAGGTTTTTCTGATATGATTATTGTATTATCTTATCATCTTGAGAACTGGTCCTGATCTGCTGCTTCCTGCAGTAGGTGGAAGGGATTGGGACAGAGTTGTAGAGATAAATGTGTCTAGTCTATATGAGTGTTCAGTTCATATTAAAGTTTTAGGTCAATATCTGGAAATTTTGAAAAAAAAGGAAAAAAACAAAACAAACAAACAACAACAAAAAAACTCTTGGGTTGCATCTGTATGTAGACTGAAAGTACAGTGACATGCATGCAACAAGAATTCCTAACTAGAGTCAAATGGGGTATGCAGCGACATATAGTATATGTTCCTGTTTTCTTTTCCGAGCTTATAGTAAATAAAGGCATTGAGTTATATGAGTACTATGTCTATTGTTGAATAACCAGAAGCAGATGCCATGTTATTAATTTGTTTTTGAATTAACAGCCATGTTACCAGCTCTGTATAACTACTCTGCACTTTGAGATAATGAGAATGACTCTGTGCTATCACAGAGATGTTTAGCACATGTTCCCAAAACAGGGGCCCACTTTTTAAGATGGCAAACTATTGTCACCTAATTCACTATACAGCATATTTCATAACATTAGCAAATTTGTGCACACTAAATTGTCTGGCTATGTGTACTGCCATTTCTACTGCCAACACTTAATATGTTTTGAATAGGCCAACATATCTTTCCAAGACACTTGAATTTCAACATTAATTTAATGCCTGCGTTATTAATTGTCACAAACCAGCCTGTTTAGCAGATAGAAATAATGTTATCTTAATAATCATTTTACTTTTAATGTATAAGAATGCTAACATAACTAAATAGCCCTACCCACATACAGGTGATTGGAAGCTTTTGCAGGTATTTGTTCCTAAAACCAATAATTGATAAGAATAAGATGGTATTTTTTTCCCCCTTCTTCTTTGTTTCACTACATACAGTACATACATACATACACCCACATTTCAGGCACTTCAAAGCTGAAGGGTGCCAGAAGCAGAATGACAGGTATTCATGGGTCAGTAAATGCAGGTGCAATTCTGAGGAACCCAAGCCGACCACTGAAGGAGACTTCAGAGGAGGAGACTATGAGGAGAATGTCAACAACAACAGCTTCCCAGGAACACACACACTAGTGATAACCACAAATATTACTCTTGCCTTTTGGGTTCAATAGGTGTATCTTATTTTGCCTGCATGTGTGTGTGAGTGTGTGCACTGTTAAGTGACACTGTTTTCTTTGGAAATTATCTTATTTTACACGTTTTCACCAAACTGCTATGTTTTGCCTTGTGGAATATTCTAGTACACACATCAAAATATCTTAAGGTATATGAGTGGGAACTGCCTGTCTGTCAGAATGTGCAAGCATCACATCAAACACAGACACGTGCACGGTCGACCCACTTTTCTCCCAGGGTTTAAGAATGAACTGTGCTCAGTTTGCTGGCACAAACCTTCCAGATTTTTCTAAAAAAATTAACATTATCAGGAGAGACTTTCAATGATATTAGTAGTTATTTGATCTGTGCATTCTGCTTAATTGAATGTATCTGCTAGAGTGCAACAACAATTTTTATTTCTTCTCTTTCTTCTCTTGCTCCTCTGACAACAGAGTGAGTTACAAGGTTATCTTTCAGCCAGATGAGACTTGAAGATTGTACAGCTGAATCTCACACACTTGGAAGCTGTGTCTGTGCTCTTTCCGCGTCCAGACAGATACTGGCCAGCCAGACAAGGACCTCCAAAGAGTTGAGTCATTCCTGTTGCTTCCTGCTGGGACTGGCCTCCACTTCGCAACATCAAAGCACAGCCAAGCTCCTTTATCACAGGGGCAAAGCCAGTGAAGTGAATCCACCAGCTCCCAGGCACACACAGACACACAGACACACGCAGACACGCACACACACACACACACACCATCATTTCTAGATACAGACTGACTAAAACAGAAACAGTTTTTTTTTTGCCAGTATGTCTTTATTGTTCAGTAGTGTTGATAGCAGATGAAGGCAGGGGTCATGTCCCCTTTAACTTGATGGAACTGAACTATCGCTGTATATAGTATCAGTTCCAAGACTCCATTAAAGTGCTACTCTTTCTCTTTACAGCAAAAACGACTGCACTTTGCCACTTTTCACAGTTTACTGCTGTTCCCTGATCTAAATTCAGCTCAACAAGAAACTGTCTACTATTAACTGAAACAAACTGGACCTCAAACTGAGCAATCGGAGCAATCAGAAAATTAAACAAGGAAAGACAGTAGAATTGGCAAATCAGTCATCGAGCTTCATATTTTCCAGAAACTTGGAATCATGTTTATCCTTATTTTCTTGCCCATTTTTCTCATAAAACAATCTAAAAATATAAATGAAAGGAAAATGGTCAGTGGTCACTACTGTTATATCCAGTACAGTGCTGCACAAACTATGATGGATGTTTTTAAGGGTCAGTTGGGATAATAGTTTTACAGTTTTTCCTAGTTTTCAGTTATAAAACAACTTAACCAGGGGGCTTGTTTACAAGCTTTTTGTCATCTCACTACTCATTTCCTGCCCAATTAATTTTACTTTTTTTCCCCCCCCTAACAAATCTTAGTGTGTTCTCAGATCAACTACAGTATCAGTGTTATTGACAGAAATAGTGGCCAAAACTACAAAAACAAGACTAGAGGTGTAATAAAGCTGGAGTGCCCTTTAATGTGTGATGAGGTCATTTATAAATGAAAACACATGATCAACGGCATGTGATCACCTTAGAGCCAATGCCTGGATTCAAGCATTACCTTGGTTCAGGTTTGATTGCTTGACTCGCATTTAAACAAAAACCACAGCCTTGTGAGTGCACATACTTATTTAATTTCATGCATGAATGAGTAGTGCTTTATTGCGGCATAACAAGCCATTTATTCTCCATCTGGTCTTATCAACACATGTTTTTTTATGAGTTTTGTGATTTATGGTATGATTTTACTGATATATTTTACTGTGCCTCTATTAAATCAAATCTGTGAACTAATGTTGCATATTCAAAACTGAACTGACCAGGTCATCGAGCCAAGTTGGTGTCCTTCCATACAAAATACCTACTAAATGAAAATCAAAGTAATCATAGATTCCCACTGTAAAACAATTACAGTATAACCGCATCTAAATTAGCCCAATGGCACCCACCCTCAAAACACAATTCATCAAGAAATGTGAGGGAGAACTGCGGTCTGCATTTCCTCATGACTTGATGAAGTGCCTGGACACAGTCAAAAACAGCTTTTCGGACAGAAAAAAAGAGCAGCCTATCAAACAGACTTCGCTTTGCTTCGCACAATCTCTCCACATTAACAACATTTCCTTGCAGATGCCAAGGCATCCCACAAAATATTCCAATTAAAATCAGACTATTTAGTGCTCTTGTCTTTATCCTACTTAACAACAGGCCTGTGGAAAAACTCCCTATGCATTTTTTTTTCAGTCCCATGCAACCATACACAGTCCCATGCAACCATATCCAATGGAGTACTGTGTCCACTGAGGTACCAAATCTTATAAGTTGAACTGAAAATGTGCAAAATGAGGGTGGGACTATAGCATAAATAAATAAATAAATAAATGTGTCAGTGTGGTGTGATATAAGTAAAAGCAAATTTAATCTGACAAACACAGTGACATTCATTCAGGTAATGCTGGTAAATCCATACTGTTAATGGTAAACAGACGCCGTACAAAATAACAATATCTGTTTAATTACACTTCAGTGCAGTGTCTGTTGAGAAATATTCCTTTTGACAGCCATCCAAGATCATATTGCAAACAGTTGTGATGTGCTATGGTCCCGGTTCAGTGCAACACTGACAATGACGTTTGCCTTCTCTGTGAGAGAGTGCTGAAAATGACAGCATAAAAAGAAAGGGATTTTCTAGCATCTAAGAACGGCACTGACACTCCACTAACTATTAAAGCTTACTGTTTGATGGAGGTAAACTTTTAATTGTAAATAACCCCCCCTCTCCTGCTGCTCAAGTAACTTCCACATTTTGAAAACTGCCAAGAAGTGAGGGAGAGAGTGGAGCAGTGAGGGTGCGCGGTCTGGTAGTGAACTCTGACACTGGTTTCAGATGTCAACGGCAGAAGGAAAGTTGTGTGAAGACCTACACCTGTATCAACAAGTAACATTACTAGATACTCATACAAACAGGTTTTCAGTAGAAAAAAGTGGTTTAGGGGTTTGCTTCTACCCATTTTTCTCTGTCTTTTAAGGGGACCCTGCAATGACAACTTCAAGTCTGTGTTTGCCTCACTGGAAACAGAACAGAAATTCTGATCTCTTAAAACGATCACTTGAGCTAGAGCATTTACTGAAGTGATGATACTACATAGGGAACAGTAGCTGGTGGTCGTGGACAAGCAGCAAGAAAGATGAGTTACAAGTTGTGGACAAGCAGCAAGAAAGATGAGTTACAAGTTCCCGGGGGGGGGGGGGGTTGGTATGAAGCTCCCAGCAGCTGACTAGTGTAAACAGTCCTAATCAGCCTGTTAGTGCACAGAGCAGACGGCCACCGTTTGTCTTTTCCTCTGTGGGCCAACTTTTTGTGTTTGTGTGTCTTTGTCATGAGAAAAAGAAAATCAAAAAACACTGCTGGGCGCTCTATGCATCTGGATCCTTATCGGCCTGCTGCTGGGGGGCTAGCTGGGCACGGGTGCGTTCGCCCACTCAGATTCCACCGCCCATCCAATGACAAACCTTACACATATATGCTGTTGCGCGCGCTCATACACCAACGGACATACACACATCTCGCTACTTAAGACTCCAACTCAAACCGATATAGCTGTTGTAGACTCTGTCATCTTTTCTCCATGTGGTTATTAACAATCACTGCATTTACTATTTACATATACACTTTCAAATGTAATATCAGTATTGTTACAATGTCTATGTCAAGTTATGGTACCCTGTACTGGGCTACCACTGTATGTCATGTTATGCTATGTTATGTTTTTCTTTTTGTTTTGTTTTGTTTTGTTTTGCTATATTAACCTGTACTGTGTTGTTTGTCTTCCCCTCCCCTCATCTGTTTACCCCCCACCCTGTCCGGTCCGGTTCCCCCTCATCATACAACAAAGAAAAACAAATAAATAAGAATAAAAACAAAAATAAGTTCATGGATAAATAACAGGGCGAGTATAAACAGACTCTTCCTGTGCAAAGCAAATCTGTCCAACACCACCAGGCATGTAGACAACCACACTACATGCCAAAGGTACTGGACAGGAGAACAAAAAAAAAAAAAACAAACAAAAACACTGCTGACAAGGAAAGATTCTTTAGATTGCTTTTTTCCTTTTTTTTTGGTTAATGATAAATATTCTGTATGCAAAATGTGATCAGAGCAAAAGCTTTTTACTTATCCAGTGAAAGTTGACTCTGTTATGTATTTGATTTTAGCAGAGCCACACTGCACAATCAGTGTTCAACACTTTCATGTCTAGAAGTCTTCATGTGATGGCTTCTAAGCAGCTGCAGCAGAGAACTTAGATGTCCAGTATTTTGCTCAAGGGCACCAATGTAGTCTTAACAGCTTTTATATTCAAGTTCTCCAGCCAGGATTGACCTCTGGACTACCCTCTTCTCAAAGCTTTTGCAACATTTTAGGAGTCTGACTGTGGAAAAGCGTGTGGGCATGCGTGATGTTGGCGGTGTGGTATAAAGTGAAGGTTGAGTGGAGAGACAGAGAAATATTTTACAGTAAAATTGCTAAATTAAATGCAAAATAAAAGGGTATTAAATTGGTGAAAGCAAATAAAAATGGAGTAAATGCCAATTCCTGGCTGCCTCAGGGTGAGTGAGACTCACTAAAGCCTGCAAAGAGCATTGATACAGGAAAACGTGCGAAGAATGGGCTTTGCTGACAGTCATCATGCAATTTTTCCAGTGAGGACAGATGGAGGCTCGCCGCTACAGAGAACTAACTGAGAACCCTGTGCAGTATTGACGCAAGAGGAGCATAATTTCCTATGTCACAGAGCATCAATAAATATGTTAAAATATTTAAACAGATTTCCTCTAATTACATCCCTCCTGACCTCTGGATGCGAACTGACTTCAGGCCGACCACTTCAGGCTCGTGTTGAAACAACCACAGATGTAATTCTTCAGGTTAGGCGTCCAAGTTTGCCCAGGACAGTATTATAGGGTGTACAACTTGACATGGATGGCAGTGCTCACCGGCTCTGCTGCTCCTTCCAAGGCAAACATACTTTTACCAAGTGTGGCTAATGTTCCAACCCAGAACATTAGATGAAGTGTCATATGCTGAGGACAGACAGAGTGCAGCCACTGAGAGAGCTGGCTGCTTTCTCAGCTTGGTGTTAGGGCTTGGCAGATTTGAGGACAGCAGTGGAAAACGTACCCATAATTCGCTCCTAATGCTCCCCTTACCTTTTAATAAAGTGACTGTCTGCTGACAATATGACTCATTAATGCAGAATGGGTTAGGGGTTATTTACTCCACCCTATCCATCTTTCCCTTGACCACCGTATATGTGTTTGGATGGCGGTGACAACTTATGCCAGTACTAGTAATATTCAAAAATGTTGCTTTAATACTTTATAATTTTGGATGTATCATATCTATTATGCCATTTTGTGTGGCCAATTGGAAAAACCCAGCTCAGATGAACATGGAGACAGAAAAAAAGCTTTTTTACAAACCTGATTTTAATAGTAAACAATATAAAATATATGCAAACTACACAGTTATACAACAATAACATAAAATCACTTCAATGACACGTTGACCGATTTCAAAATATGGCTTTCATTATGTAAAAAAACACCACAGCAAGGTTTTCCAAGAAAATTTCATTTGTAAACACCATGCTACAACACCCACAAACACACAAAGCCTATCAATTGATCCGTTTTTCCTTCCATCACAGACCTGCGTCATGTTCCAACTGCTCCATTTGGAACCACTGGCCCTTCACAAGATTAAAAGCCCAAGTGTGCATGCCTGGCAAGCAATGATCACCTTTAATCATCATATTGTAACAGCACTTTCCACACAAGCTAGAGAATAACTGCAGCTATGGTGGTGCAGCTATGATGAAAACAAAATGCATAGAGTAATAACGTATGGGCAAATTGTCAAATACTGATTGTTAGATAAGTTCCAAAGTAAAACACTGCAAAAGTCTGGGGGCTTGTTTCCACTCACATACTCACACTACAAGTTTCTGTTGTGATTTGATTGGAACATCTGTGAAAATGTCCAATGTTAAATGGGATTATATCTAAATGAATGCTGCACCTTGTCTTTTGAAGGCAATTGTAGTTTCTACGTGGCTACGTGAGGTTATGTGTTACTCAGTACATGTAGGCTAATATCAAGCAAGCTGGTCATTATGCTATGACAGCTCACACAATAAGGTCTTGACCTGCCATATCAAAGGGTATTTTGTAGTAATGATTAACTTACTGGACAGTGGGCTGTTGGTTCACTTCCGACTACACTTGCTACTGACTAAAGACACAGTTCAAATGTCTGAATTTGCATCAAAACATATCTCACCAAGGTGTGATTACATGAATATATGAATATCCATGTGGAAAACAGTACAGTATACACACAATTTAAACAACCTGTTGAGCTCATAAGGAGCCAAGAGCTGAACAATCAGGCATTTGGCTCATCCTGCTTTCTCAGACTTTGATTACATAACCTGGCATTATTTAGAAACACACACACACTAGGCCATAAAATCTGTTGGAAAGATGGTGTTTGAACATACTAAGCTGTAAAAATGTCTACAAGTTACTGTGCCAAAGGCAGCGGAACACACCCAAAATGGGGGTGAAGTGTGTTGGTATAAAGAGTAAACAACTTCACTATTAAAGTGTTACAGCCTGTCTTTGCAGTACCAAGTGCTACTCTGGAGTGGAGACCTGGGAAAATGAGGCTCACACACACCCACATGAAAAAAAAAAAAAAAAAAAAAACACATATTCCTCTCTCTCTTTCCACAAACTCACTATCAACTTGTATGCAAAGCACAAAGACAAATGCACTGTACTATAAATAAAAGAGGTTGCTTCACATTGAGATGTTACAACAAGCCTCAAAAATTTAACTGGATGGAAAAAGAATTTCTCACTGGGACACCACAAGCTCAGTCCAAATGGGAAGGGATAAAATGGGATGCTGTTTTAATATGACACCTTCACTTTTCCATTCTCCTCACTGACTCTCTCTGGGTCGGGTCAAAGTAACAGACATCCTGTTAGACTTAGCAATGGACTGTTGAGTCAAGTCTTCTCTGCAGTTTGGCAGGTCCAGTTCAGCAAGTATCCACTGTTTTCTAGTAACCTTTGCTCTGAGGAGGAGAGAGGAAGTGGGTGCTGGGTATGAAGGTAACTGCTGCTGGACTGATCAAGATATCAGTCATCAAGTGCAAGTTTGATTGATGTGGGAAATGGCATTACCTTTCAACCTAAAAGCCCCATCTCCCTCTCCTTCTCAATGTGTACTGGGAAAATGCTGTACAATATTGACCAGCAGACAGCCGGAAGACTCCCTTGAGAGCAGCGCTTCCTCCTCCTGCTCATTCAGCACATCTGGGGAGCAGCATAGTGACCATGTGGAGCGCTCAAACATCCTAGTGAATAGCACAGTCAGCACAAAGGACCAACCCCACTTTAGTTTGCCTATTCTCAGGTTTCCCTCTGTTCCTTCACACAAATAGTCCCTTCAGATTTGGGCTAACACTTTTTCAAGTTTGAATATACACTACATCACAGGGTATCCCTGCAAAGATATTGAGATATATACCCTACACACACAAACATGAAAACAAATTATGTTATTACTCTTACTTTTTGTCATGTGACTCATTGCACAGCCCTGTCCTGTGAAGCAGTTTCTGAAATAAGTGTGACTTTTCAGAAACTATCAGCCTTAAATATTCACACCAGAATGCTGCAATAAGGGCAACCCAACATCATATCATGCTTAGCTAATTCTAATGTGTTAATGTAGTCAACATGATGCCCTCATACTGCAATAAACCTCATAATCATCGAGACACTTCTCTGATTACTGCCCATAGCTGAATAAATAATAAATAAATGAGGCTGAGAAGATTGTATTATTTTCTGTTTAATCAGATCATATGAAGTTTATAAAGAGGCTTCACTCACCACCACTTCTATGATTGGGTTCAGAAATCATGGACAGAAGTTCAATCAGTTACCTTCACTATCTTGGTTATGCCTTGATAAGTAGCATCTGGCCCAAAACTGTGTCCATATCACAATACCAAGCCTGATATATAGCTTTAGCTCCCACACTCAATCCACTTCCTCTCTGTCTTCTTCAGCTCTCACGCCCTATTGCAACTTAATTGAACTGGCCTGACTCCAGCTGTAACCAAGAGAGAGGTTTAGTTCCAAAAATTATGATGTGAGGCAGTCTTTCCTGACACAAGCAGGAGAACTTCTTCTCTCACACTTTTCTTCCCCACCATCCCGATTTTTGACCTAAACCTCCAAAATGTTGTCCTTTCGGTCTCTCTACCTGCAGCTGTTCTCTCCACAGGGCCAAAAAAAGGAAGCCAGACACAGAGAGCGATTAAGGTTTTAAACCTGAATGAGGTGCCTGCATCTGCTTCCAATCCAGCAGGAAGTTAACTCATACCATCCATATCTTCTATGAGTAAGTTCCAAACAACAGTGCTGACACTATTTGCTGCCTAGCCATCCTTCTTGGATACCTTCTATGTGTGGTTGTACCTGTGCCTAAACAATTTCAACTGTTGTACTTCCTTAATCCTCAAGGGTGGAATAATCTTAACTCTCCAGTCATGGCAGCTGACTCACACAACTCAACACAATCCATGGTTACAGCATCATTTTTCTTCTATTCGAAGCTTGACTGTCCACACACATTTTATAATCACCGCTAATTCTTACTATATTCTGATGTTATTCACTCATGCACATATTTTATTCAGTATTGAAGCATGAGATGTTGATTGTTTAGAATGAAATGTAATTTTCATTGGAAACAATTGACGGGGTGGTACATGTTCAGCATTGGTTATGGTCTGCCCAGTTCGAATTTAACACTTTTATTGTGTAAAATTCTCTTTCTCTCTTCAAGTTCTTGCCACCTCCATTGCTGACTTCCTCACAAACTCACAAAATTAGAAAAAGAGGCTGACCAGCTAATAGATGTCTATTTCTTCAAAACTCAAAATTTCCAGATGCATGAGAGAATATTAAACATTATGTGCCTTCATCTTGATTTGGACAAAGTCTTCAGGATAAACATGTGCATCACTTAAGGGCATCTGTGTTGGGAAGTAACATCCTGTCTTATCTCCACTGGGACAGCTATTGGCAAGGGGCCCATCAGCATGTGAACCTTCGTAACTACTATTAAGGAACCACAAGCTTTCACACATCTCTCATATGGGCTAAACTCAACCATCATCCAATGAACCAATCACTGACTCAATGACCTTCCAGTGTTTTTATAGTGTTCCTTAACAGGAATAGAAAGAAAAGTGTTCATGGCTTGGGAGCAGTGATCACAGATTACCAGACTCAGTTTACAGATTTCTATCTATCACTGCATCACTGCAGATGCATTTTAACAAACCCACTGCTTGTTTAAGTGACAACAATCACAGTCATTGACTTTGGGAGAGGAAATTTGAAGAACGCCAAAAAGGCCTCACAGGATACATCAACAAAAAACTCAAGGATACAAGTTACAAGCAAGTTTGACCTTTCACGTGGGAGTAACAACAAAAGCAGCAAGAGCCTGTAAATAAAAACTAACACTGATGTGCGTCATGAGGCTTATCCTGTGAGAAAACATGCCCTTGCCTGAAACAGCAGAGCGTTGTAGGCCATGGGGAGTAAAAGGAGCGAGTGTAAAGAGAAGGTGGCATTAGACTTCACTACTAAAATTATAATGGGGTGCACTGAAAAAGCATCACCATGTATTTTCTTGATGTACCTCTTACTTTTCTAGGCTGTGGTCTGTGAAAACGTAGGATACAGAAGATTGATATTAAGTGTGATGATAATCAGTGAGACTGTCAAAGAGGACACGCACATGAACACAGTGTAACCACACAAACCACATACAGAGAGAACTAGGATCACAGATTGCGTCCAAGTTCTTCTTTCTGTAAGACACAAACATTAAATACTGAACCACTGACCTTCCCACTACTAAAAAACTGCTTTGAATTTATGTTACTGTAAAAGGGCTCATTTTACTTCATTTCATTTTTTATTGACACAGACGCACAGACACAGACATGCACCCACAAGGCTCCAGTTGCAGCTCTGCAACATGCAGTTTCACACTCCATTTACTGTTACCAAAAAGGCCATGGACACATCAAATGCTGCCTTAGTGCTCTTCAGACTGGCCAGGGGATGCAGAGGTCACGCACCACTGACTCAGCCAATGACCTCATGGCTGTATTAGGATAAGATTCTGCCCCCACCTACACGATCTTTCCAGGACTGTGAATCTTCAAGAGCTACTGTGTGCACACCAATGAGCCAGCAATCTACTGTCACTCTTTCTGATTTCAATACATTCCACTATTTTATAACCATAGTTTAGGTTGGTAATGGCCTTCTATAACAGTTGGCATCTGTTTAATCATCCAATACTACTTCTCTTTATTTTGAGGTCTCCCTCTTGCTGATCACTCATTCCTTCATTTATTATTTTTTATTTTTAATTCAGGGGAGAATGGGGCAAGGGTCAGTGGTTTGGACTAACTGGGACCACCCATATTTAACATTTTAATGAAAGATTGCATATGGGAAATCTTAAAAAAAGGAAACCATGGCTCAGGGTAAACATAAAGACTACAAGGATATGTGAAAGTGCAATGAATTCTATTTGGCTTGCATAAGAATTGCATATACAAAATAGAGAATAAGAGGAAACTGGCATGTCTGCATTGAAAATAAACTGGAAAACTAATGAACATAGATGCTGCTTGTGGGTAATGATGAGTCTTAATGTAAGGGCTAACCGCTCCAAAAAACATGTGGGCTTGCTCTGTTACAGTAAGCGGCCTCTAAAAGCGCATGCCAAGAGAGGGCACAGAAAGAAACCGCCACCCAGTATCCCACCAGAACCAGCTTTTCATCCCACCATCTGTCTCTGAGGGTTGGTTTGTGTTTTCTATTTATTTATCAAATACATCATTTAGTCAACCCTTTAAGTAACCCAAGTGAGGATGATTGATGCTGTTTTCCAGCAACATGCCACAAACAATCACACGTGCAAACAGCAACCACATTTTTTTTTTTTTTTTTTCTGTTGGGGAGAGGTTTCTCTCAGTTGTATGACAGATGGGCATTTCATGTAATTTTACTCATTTAGGGTTTTCCAACATGGCTTTGGCCTCAAACTTACCATATCTGGCCATACTATAGATGATAAAATCTGTATTTTACTTCTGGTGTACCCTGCCTCTCGCCCTATGTCAGCTAGAGTTAGGCACCAGCGCCTCCCGCGACCCTCAGTGGATAAAGCGGTAGAAAATGAGTGAGAGTGAGTGAGTGTTTCATCAAATCTGGAAATTAATCTGTTTTAGTTGATTTAAATCAATTTAAAAGAGCACAAAATCTTCAGTGCAGAAGTTTATTTGCTGAAATGTTTTTACGTTATACTTTGAGGGTAAATAATCAACTGTTGATGTTTTAAATCATTGTTGTTACTTTGTTTACTGTAAACTGTGACTAATGTGATTCATTTGGGCTATACTGTAACTGGGCTAAGAGACTGTATAGTTTATTGTGAGTGACTATGTATTTACAGTTACTCAAGCTACCACCCCCTCAATCCCAGATGCTAAGGAAACCTAGTAATCAGGTTGATAGTTTGTAATCTACCTCCATTGCTGTCTAAGCTGTGAGTCAATACCACAGAGACCACTTGCTTGACTCATCAGCAGTCATTCCTCCTGCATGCCTCAAAACAACTCACACACAAACACTGAAGGTACTGAGATGTGTTAGTATATCTACTATACATGCTTGACTGAACACTTTTGACACCTTTGTTATGACTTTCCAAGATGTTCCTTTTAGAGAGAAGAGAAGAGAAGAGAAGAGAAGAGAAGAGAAGAGAAGAGAAGAGAAGAGAAGGTGAAGTATTTGCTCAGAGGAAGAAAGGTTATCTGCGACAGCTGGGAAGACAGAACTGGGCCAGGTGTGTGTTAACTCTGTCCTGCTGCTTTTCTCATTATAAATATCTCTGAGGGAGGGAAAGATAGAAAAAAATAAGGGGGGGGGGGGCATGGTGATGACAAGGATGGGGGGGAAAGATTACAAAAAAGAAAAAGGTGTAAAGGTCAAAAGGAAAATACCAGTAAGTAAATTGGAGAGTGTGGAATAAGAGAAAGGCTCTAGTCAAGAGAGACAGAAAGTTTGAGGCCAAGGAAGTACTCAAAGAGGAATGCTGAGAATGGGAATGAACAGAAAGACAGTGACAGGAGAAGAAGATGGAAAAATGAAGAGCTGGGAAGAGGTGAAAGTGGGGACTGATGGAGAATAAAGAAGAGAGAAAGAGGCTGCTAAGAAAACAGAGCAGATGGCACGACTGTTGACAGATAAATGAAGGAAATCAGAGGTGGACATAAAGGTGATACACCACACTGTTTTTATAGAGGTGTGTGTCTCGCTCTGCTGACCTTAACAATGTAATACTATATAAACCCTAACAATAAATAATAAGAAGAAATTTACAAAGCATTACCCACACTCAAAAAATATTTAAATTAAAGGGTAAAAAATAAATAAATAAAAAAAATTAAGTTTATAGTTTTCAGGACATTACATTCAAGAATTCCTTTTATGGCAGAGCTGGTGAGTTCAGATGTTTCCAACCCAAACAATGTCCAAGTGTATTTAAGAATAGAAATATTTGAGAAATATTTAACTATTTCTCGAATTAAAGAGCTTAACCTTTTCAGTTTATACCTACTTTACTTATGTTGTATGATCATTTAAGGCTCATTCTTATGTACTGTACAGTATGTGCAGTTGTATGCATGAGTTTAAATTTAACTGTGTACAAGATTAATATCTCACATAAGTTCAAATATTTCTCAAATATTTCTTATACAGAAAAGGGGAGATAACTGTTAGTGTCACCAAAAAAACAACTACAGAACCAAACTATCTGTAAAGTGATGGTATCTTTCCAAGCCACTTGAATTTTAGGTTTATTTGCAGTTATTTGTTAAATTATGTAACCTGTGGTCAAACAACACAGCCCTGACCAAGGTGAAACATTCAGTGTTAACCCACCTGAAGCGATATTAGCAGTACTGAATTTAAGCTCCTCTGTAGTTTGATATTTCATATGTAAATTTAAAAATCAACTTATATAAAAGGATATTTAAATTCAATAGTTCTAGTGAACAATAACCCTGAGCTTTCAGACTCCAAGGAGTCTTCTTCATAGATTCCACTACTAAAGTCTTGCAGTTTAAATTGTTTTGCAGTGAGCGTTGTTTTGAAGTGAACACTGTGACTGTACTTCCAGGGGAAGGTATTTTTAACTGGTGTGGCCACACTGTACTGTACTGTAAACATCAGCCGCTCTGTGTGTTCTCCCTCCAAGATTTAAACACAGTGACCGACAGCAGACTCCCCACGGCACAAAAGGCAATGAAATACTGTGAGTAAGACAAAAGGCATTGGGAGAGGAGGGGAAAGAGGACTGGAAAGCATAATATTGTCTCAGATATTTTCCCAATTTCAACACTCATTAAGGTATCTCACAGACTAATGCAGAAAATGTGATTGAATTACATTAGTACTTACTCAGCTGCATCATCTAATCTGTTTTTTGCATTTCCTGGCTTAATTTGATAATCTTATGGTGAAGAGTCATGTGTTAAACCAAAAATCACTGCCATGTTTCCGACTTGGTTCAGGACAAGAGATCTTGGCTCATGAGACCACAGACCATCAGTTAGAATACTGTTGCAGCTGCAGAGAAAAACTGCTGCAAGTGCTGCAGAGAAGCAGAAAGAAAACAAAAACTGATTCAAACAATCATGAGCTTCCCCCTTCTTTTAGTTATGGGAGGACAATGTTTTATCCTAATGTCAGTCTGTAATGAAGTTTCAGCAATACAATCAATAAAAGTCTGTCAAACACTCCTGTCTGTTTCAAAGATCAGTTCGCTGAATGTGCAAGCTGGGAGAAGTGCAAATAGCAGCACTGCTCTACTTCTGGTTTGTGTTCATAACATCATCATGATGACATTTTCTCCTTCAGTAATGGGGTCCAGCACATGGTAACACAGACCACCCATGACTATGCTCAGACAACCCAGACAGGCCATCCTATCCAAACCCCCAAACCTTCATGCCTCTACTGGAGCAAGTATAAGCCCTTCTCACTCCCCATAGGCAGTGCTGAGGAGGGGCTTGCTAGTCCTTCAGCTCCCCCAAGAGGCACATTAGCACCCCCATTATATTTTCTGTCTTAATCAGATTTTTACATTATATACACATTTTTTTGTATGAAAATGTCATCAGTCATATTATCATATTATATTATTATCTGCAGTGTATTGAATTTTGTTGAAATGGAGCAATCTCTAAAACCCAATAAGCGCCCTCATACGCGTTCGGAAAGGCCGAGTACCAGTGTGAAGGATACTAACATTGAGCGGAGATGCTCGTACGAGCAATCTTGCACTTTTGGCTATAAATATTAAGAGCTCAAGAGCCCTGGATGTTCACCATATTAGTGATGTTTTTGCCCTCAACCACATAACAACCACCGCATCGCTCTTCTGTGAAACATCCATTGGTAAGCAACTGGAGTTTTTTCCCATGGCTTTATATTAACTGCGATTTTATGTGATGAAATGGTGTTAATTAGCACGAGTTGACCATGGTAGTTTGATTGTGGTATTTGTCTCAAATGACATTGATGCTTATTACAGATAAATTGATACAGTACGTGTGGGTCATATCATGCTCCCTGTGTCTGTGTGTTTTGAAATTTGGGATGCCTCTGTGGCATTGGGTTTGTGACCCATTCGGAACAAGGACCTTTCTGCATGGAGTTTGCATGTTCTCCCCATGTCTGCGTGGGAGTTCCCTTACTCCCACAGTCCAAAAACATGCAGATTTGGGGATTAGGCCAATTGGACACTGCTCGTAGATGTGAATGTCAAAGTGGATGGTTGTTTGTCTCTATGTGTGGCGGATAAAGTGGTAGAAGATGAGTGAGTAAGTGAGTCTCAATCAGTAGTTTTAGGTCTTCTTCACAAAAACATGATGTAAATTTTGCACATTATATTCTCTGTACATTTTTTGCACTGTATGTGCAAAATACTGTACATTTACAATGAATTATTTGCACATAATTAAGAAATGACTTTATATAACATAATCTTGATTGTCGAGATATTGTAACTGAAACACTGAAAAAGAAAATGGAAGGAAAAAAGCAGTACAAGTAGAAACAGGGTGACGGAGTTTAAGAGATGGCACTGAGCCCCTTCATAGGAAAAGAAACTATACATTCAGTCATTCACAGTGGAATGACAGCAACCTTGTTCCCTGTGGCACTAAACCCTTCACCCGTGCCTGAAACCCACAGATATTGTTGCCTTAATCATGACATCAAGCTACAGTATGAAGTGCACAAAAACAAGGAATATGTAACAACATACACTGAACGACATGCACTGAATATACGTTTTAGTACTCACACCCAAAGAAGGAGGGAGAAAGAGAGAGAGAGAGAGAGAGAGAGAGAGAGAGAGAGAGAATCAACAGGATGTTTTGTTCTTAAGTGAGGGAGTGTGTCTGGCACATGCAGCAAACAACTAACATCAGAGGCAAAGAGAAAAGCAGTCTGCAGGATTTATCCAATGACCTGTGCTTCTAGGATAGACACAAAAAGACAACATTTACAGTAAGATTATTGCACTGAATGTTGAAGGCCTGGGTAGACTCTCAATAGAGAAACATATCTGCAGAACCACTCTTGAGGTAGGTTAATATGGTGTTGGAAAAATCTCCATTTGCACATTTCTCCTCAATTTATCTTATAGTACCCAACTGTCTTTGAAGGGCGCACAGCTGTCCAGAGACTGTTTTACATTACATTTTACGCACACGCACAAATGTTGTCAGAGTTGTAAAATAAAGGCAAAGCTTTAGCTTCACTAACATTTTATATTTAGGTTGGAAAAAAATTGCAGTTAGGGCATACAATAAAAAGTGGCACATTTGTGTGACTGTACTAAACTTGTTTGGATGCTAACCGACCAAAACTTCATCATTCTGGAAAACTCATTATCACTCCAAATTTGACAAGAAATGCATTTGCAGCTTACTATATGTACAACTAAAATTTAATACAGACTACATCTAAAGTTAAATCAAATGGGTGGATGGCCCAAGACAGCATTTGAATTGAATGAGTGAGTGAATGTACATCAATAGATCAATCCCATGTAGACTCTAAGCAGTTTTTGAAGGATAAATGAATCTATTCTTCAGTCATAATTGTAGATTTAATTAAAAGGTGGAAGGAAATCTTAAGTTCTATCTCACAAACAGCTCTAAATGACTCAGAGTCCCTGGGCTATATGCATTCTTTTATTGCTGCCAAAACTCTTGATGCACAAGATAAGCAACTATCAGTGGTGATGGTGTTGACACTTCATTAAAATCCAGTTGACTCAGATAAGCTTGTCATTTTGCAGTGCCAGAGGCAGTGACTGATGTGAAGTGTCAGCAGAGAGTACAACACGAAGAGCAAATGTCTTTCTTGTTCTTTTCTTCAACATGTAAGCATAACTGGAGTCTTTGACATCCTCAAATCACGGATTAAGCGGGGAAGCTAGAAGGGGACACTGAAACTCGAGATGTACAATGCTATTGTTCTTGAGAGCAGCACAACACCATGACTTATACAGTAAGTCATGATGCTTATAGACTCAAAGGTTGTGACAATACAGAGAAAACATGACTGCCTCTCATGCAAAATGATGTAATGTGATGTAAGACTACCACTTCAGTGGACTTCACATGTCCATCCACAACATACTGTACCTTGTATATTTATACAGTTTATGGTCAACTAGTTTATCGTTGTCATCGATTTGTTGTACCCATCAATTTTATTTAAGGAATATCTCCAAATGTTTATTGTCGAAATACTCCAGAATCACCATCGACACATGATGTGCTAATGGTTGAATGCAGCATATTATTATTTCACTACTTTCATTTAGTCAAAATTTACAGCAATATGAACATGAATAAGGTTCTTGTGCAAGTAACGCAGTTGTGCTCACATCACACAAAGGATGGTACATATTGTATATTATAATGTGTTAATATAACTAATTCTGACCACTGTCCAAAATGAGTTTTGTGGTAGCTTGTGCCTTTAGCATCACTTCCGGGCATTTCCTCTGTGTGTGACAGTATAAGTGCACAAGTCATTTCCACTTTTTCCACCAGGGTGATGTCTTCTCTGAGGCCAAACACAGTGGTGGGTATCGAGCTTTAGGCACTGGATTTGTTTCAGTGGAGTTTGTCAGAAAATTCAACTGGACTTTCTCCTTAGCTTTGGGCAACACACCAGGCTTGCTGTCTTCAACAAACACCACCCCAAAGGAGAAATAACAAATCCTTTGTTCCTTGCTTCTTAGCACTTATCCCCTCATTTATTTTTCTTGCAATTCGGTCATAATCTGTAGGCACAGCGATGTTGTCAGTAAAGCTCATGCCAACATACTTTTTTATTATTTATTATTCATCGCTTTAGTGACCAGACAGGTGGAATTTTCCACCCCCAAATACAACTTCAGTTATTCCATCTTTGGCAAACACCACCCAGGTTAGAAGGATATGTTAAAACCTTAGGAAAACAAGTCAACACATGCTGGCACTATTGTATATATGGGGGTTTGGATGGGCAAAAACAAGCATGCAGTCATGCACTGTACACATACACACACTCAATGTGCTATGCTTGATCCCATTTGATAATAGGACTCCACACCAAACTAGCAGTGTTAGTTAATGTAAAGGCATAATGACAGCATTTACTCCACCTTCTCTCCCTTTTTGCCTCTGAAAACTGTGAAGAGAGCTCTTTAAGCACTACACTGCAGAATTAGACAGACTAATTACCCCCTCCATACCTCCCATTCCTCACCCACACTGACAGGCTGGGGCAGGCAAGACATTTCTGCCTGCCCTCCAAGCTTTCCAGTGACAGGGACTATAAGGTGAAGTGATCGTACACTTCAGGCAATGTAGCTCATGTTCGGACCAATCACTTCTCTCAATTCTTTACCAAAAGGCAAGCAGGGTGAGGGTTAGAGCAGTTCTGATTGATGAGAAAAATGTGGGGAAAAATGCACAAGTGCTTTATTTGTGAAATTCACTAACAGACTATTTCTAAAAACTATTTTAGTGGACCTAACAGGAGGCTTTAAGGAAGCTAGCTGTGTTAACAAGCTCAAAGTCAAGCAGAAGTTGTCAGTTCAGCACCAGGTAATGATGAAACTTCAGTCAGGGCAAGCGTTTTGGACTCAGTCATGGAGAGAATTTAAAGGCAGGGGAATGCTGACCCGTACTTTGATGTCTTCTGCCCACGTTTCCTCTGGGTCACGAGGAAAATCAGGAGCTTTGTTCAGAACCACAAGTTGAAGAGCAAGAAAAGGAATCGGGGTCAGGGAGGTTTAGTTTTTTTTGTCTCTGTCAGGAAGTAACTGTAGAAAAAGGCAACAGCGGGTGGAAACGAGGGGAGGAGAGATCTGCTGGCCAAACAGGAAAGTTTCAGTTTGTGCTCTGACAGCTCTGGATGTGGGACGGGCCGAGGTTCTGCTGAAACTATTTGGCGGGGAGGTTTGAAAACTGCTTCCTTGTCAAGATGGACCTGCCCTGCATTCTCTGTCACAGCTCAGGAAACTGAGCCAAACATTTCTTCAAAAAGGAAAGAACTTGGCACACACTGGTTTTCATACGGTGAAGTACTTAACAATGAACTCTGTGCATCCATTAACCATCTGCAAAGTTTAGACAATGTTGGAGGTAAAAGCTATGGGAGCAATCTGAAATATTACACTAAAACATTAAGGCCTTCTCAGGTAGCAGTCAGTACCTCTGCAATATTTCCTTCCCAATAGAAGAGCTGACACAGTTCAAAGCACTGGTAGGGATCTTTAGTAGTCTGAACTTAATACTTGAACTCACACAATCCCTGAACTTTCCATTCCACACACACACAGATTAGTAAATGATGAACAGAGTGAATGGGAAGCAGGATGAGGTAATACACTGCAAGCCATACATTAGTCATCAAGTTTCCCTCTTATTAGATGATCACAAACCAGCGACATCATCTCACCGGAGCACAGATGACTCATTTGCCCGGACTCAGGGCTGGTTGAGACACCTGCTAAAACCTTAATGGAGGAGCAAGAGATACAGGCAGAAAGACAGCGAGCTGGACAAGCCTGTCAATTTTGGCTCTTTTGTCCCTAACACCTGTGGAGTGCACACACACACACTAAACAGAGTCCATCTCCACTAACCTTGCAGATCTTGCTCTCCTCCGTCTCAGCTCTGGACTTCCCCTCTGATGTCTTTTCCTGCCGGTACTCAGACTTGAGTGACAGGTGGCAGGAAAGCCCTGGGGTCCCCTCACCTGTCCTGATCTCCTGCTGCCGGGCCATGTAGCCCTGCGCAGTGGCTGCTCTCACCGCACTTGGGATGGGGAGAGCCGTGTGCACTGGTTTTGTGCCCACAGTGGAGGGTTGCCTGAGCTTGGAGGCTACACCAACCACCGGCATGGTACTTCCCAGACACAAAAATAATAATATGGGAGAGGGAGAGGTCCAAAAAGGTACAATAAGGAAAGGGAAACAAATCTGCAGTGTCTCCAACTGATATGTGGCACAGAAAAGGGAGGGAAACTAAAAAAAAAAAAAAAAAAAAAAAGAAAAAAGAAAAGAAAAAAACAGCGGCTGCCTCTCAGACTGAGAGGAAAGCAACTGCGATCATTCTGTAGCCTACTGCAAGCAGGACTCACAGAAACTGAGAAGGGTTCTCCTTTCCTCATGTTCACTCCCTCCTCCTTCTCCTCCCACAAGCAAGTCTGCTCCCTCCCCTTCACTCACTCACTCTCTCTCTCTCCCTTACTCTCTCACTGTCAGAAGCGTTCCACTAACAGCCAAAACAGTTCAAGGTGGTGTGAACTCCTTTGGAAGGTAAAAGCACCAGTCGACAAAACAGTAATTATAGAGACCTGTGTGTGTTTGTGAGTGTGTAAGTGAACACATGCCGCCAGTGCCCCTTAACACAAATGTCATAACAGCTCTCTTCTCTTCTCCCCCATATTAACTGCAGACACTGAAATACGTAGATGTAATTTGCAACTGCCTTTCCCTCTCATAAGACAAATAGCAAATGTAAAAGGAGGAAAACCTGAAACTTGTACTGTATATATGAATTAAATATATTTTAAAAAGATTGATGTTAGTCTTTTATAAATGAATACTCTACAATAATTCTATTATATTCTAGTATGCATCAATGCATTTTATTTTGTGTTCATACATATGACCCTCTACCACCTCAGTAGGAATCAGAATTCAGGAGCAAGACTGTCAGCAGTGATTGAATCTAATAAACACAAATAAAAAAAGTTTCCTACATCCTACAGTATGTATATTGCACAATAAATACAAAAAAATAAGGGAATTGGTCTATTACTTTTTTTACTGTTACTGGGAAGATGGTGCAGGGTTTATATAAATGGTTTGGTCTGTGGACAGGAGACTGGTTTAGGATCAGGGTTGTGCTGCAGTGCAGACATGAGCAGCTTGTAACTGTACATGGTTTGCTGATGTTGCAAATAACTGAACATCAGAGACTGGGGGACCTGAGAGTTGTGTAAAGTCACTGAAATTATGTTATAGCTGCTGAATGGTAAAGCCCTGCATTTGTATTACTGTCTATTCTTCTTTATGGGTTAAACAGAAGATGTGTGTAATATGTGCATGTGAAGGATTTGATGGAGTAATGAAAGTTGTTGCTAAGTAATTAGTGATTAGTGAATCATTTATTAATTTCCTATTTTTTAAGTAACTTTTTAAGTAACTTGCTCAACACTATTGACACTGTTGAAAATATTATTAGTGGTGGGTGAAAATGCATAAGGGATCTTGACTAAAATGGTAGTTGTGTGCACTGCTAGTCAAAGTAGCCGCAAATGCATTAGACAGTGCATCACTGTCTAATGCACTGTACGCCACTGATGTGGACATCATCTCCCATAAACAAGACAAAACCACAGTAAAAAAACCAAGTCATCCACTTTTCTTGAAACCATGATTTCAAAATCATTTATATCACAATAAATCTCCTCACATGTTTCTTTTAATCACTGAAGTTTTCAAAGCTTTGTTCTTTGACCAGTTTTCAACAAGGGTTTGGTGAAACTGTGAATTAACTGGGTGTAGTAAGACAGATAAATCTGTGACAGAGGATTCATGCAACTACTAAAAAGGTACTGCAGCACTGCAAGTGCAAGTGTTCCATCATATGTTTTGGTGAGAGAGAGATGAGCCATACTACATTCATAACACAATATACATGTAGCCCTTTTTTCCACTTTTTTATATTGACTCCCTGATTTGTGCAAGACTTAAAAGACAGTGAGAGTTTAATATGGAAAGACTCCATCTGTTTCAGTTTAGGGGACAAGGAGATGTGCTGGAATCAGAGGGGCACTTGTGGTGTCACAACAAACCGGAACTTTTTAACACAAATTGCTCTATAAACGGAGCAGAGGAAAGTAAGGAAACCAAACACAGAGACTGTCTCAATAAATGTCACCGTAGAACAAAACCATTACATTACCACAACACCCTTATAGTCATCCAAACTGGGCAATACCGCGTCTGCATCCATCTGCACAAGACACCTCAATTCTAAAGTGTACCAGAAGGTCAAATGTATAAATTCTTTAATACTGCTTCAAACAGACAATGGCTTCTCCCTGCCACAGGTTGGCACCAGGTACCTCCAGCATGTTTTCAATCATACAACATGGGCTCTCATGAATAGACTAAAACAACAGGATACCACGTGAATGAATGGCAAAAGCCCAAATCTAACTCTGACTACTGCGGCCTGCCAAGTTACAAGAACAGGAGAATATTTGGTGCGTTTCCAAACTCCCAGGACCGGAAGTGTTGGGAAATGGGTCTCTGACAATGTCCCCTTTGAGGGTGCAGAGGTGAAACAAACTTATAACAAACCTCAGAGACATTTCAGGAAACCCTCATTCTTCCCCTCGATGTGTGTCAGTTTCTGGAGAAAATCACCTTACACTGCAGAATAATTGCACAGTGGGAATAAGAGTGTCTCCACTACATGCAGGTAAGGAGCCCACTGCTGTAATACAGTGTAGAATGTTCCACATTCAACAACGGTAAATTATTCCAAAGTCAACATCAGTAGAGGAAATCTCAAGTTCGCTTCTATCCACACAAATGTGATGCGTCAGGTCAGAACCTTTATATTTGGCCACCAGGACCAACCACTTCTCTAAAAATAGTGCAATGGCAAGCTTTGATACAGGGTGAGGAAAAGAATGGAATGAATTCAAATAGAGAGGGATGTGGAAAAATGGATATTAAATGCTTTTGTTATTATCTTAGTGTAATACTTTTAAACTGGAATGTAATCAGTACAAGACCAGTTTGTCTGAGATAGTCAGTCAAAGATTAACCCTAACTCAATTAGAATTGAGCTAGGGTAACTGGTCAACATGACACATGGCATGGCACAGCAAAATTAACTATATAGTAAAAGTACAGATGTTGTGATCAGTGTACACTGGGGTTGGCAGAAATAAAAAGAGGTTACTGGACAAAAATCTAAATATGCACCAGACTCAAAGTTATCAAAATGACTATATTAAGACTAAAGAGCTCAATAAATGATCAGATGGATTATTTAGTTTGAGCCACTGACTCTACTGACCAACAACGTGCATGATGTACATCCTAAAGAGGAAGACAGTTTCACAAGAACCACAGATACAGTCTAGATAAAAATGCATTCATCTGCATTTTGCACAGACATGAAAAAGACTTAACCACACCTAAATTTAAGCTCCGGTGACTATTCATGTGTAGTCGTGGTTTGACTAGAAACATATTCTTGGTTTACAGCAAAACCACCACTAAATATCTGGTGGAGAGGCAGCACATTCCTGCTGAGGGGAGGCTGAAGATGGAGGTGGTGGTCAAGGAGGGAATTGGATGAAAGCTGAGAGGCTGAATGCCCTAACCATTTTCACATAACACTGGCCGCAGCTGAAAGCAGCATCGTATTATTAACCCACCCTTGCTAAGTGCAGCTCTCCACAGGTAGAACCTGTCACAGTAATTTTGCAGCGTGTAATTGAATAAACTGTTCCAAAATAACAGTCCTATCTGTGATTATGTTTTCTAACAGCAGGTATCGTATGAAAGTATAAGTCCCCTAAAAATATATCCCTCCTGTTTGGATGCGATGTCACCTTTGTGACATTTGGTTGTACTAACATTAGGTTTCTGATGGAAAGAAAAATATGGCTGACACCATTTGAATCAGGAAGAATAACACTGATATGTTAGGATTATGGAATCAATAATGTCATGTTTATTATCTATTTCAGGCAGTGGGTGGATGGACGTTACACTGCTTTGTTTGGTTTGAGTGTGTGTAATGTATATATGAAAGATACCGCCCAGTGTCAGATGACGTCAGCACTAAGGTTGTGGTGTGGCTGTGAAAACAAACATGCTGACATGTTGAAGATAAGAGGGGTCAAACACCTTCTGCTCTTGTGGCATGCTCACACTCACACACACACGTGCACACACAACACATTTAAACACACATCCCCCAGGGGGGCAAAAGAGATAGTCACGCACCTGGCCCTGTCTGCACCCTGAATGCTATCAGTCAACCGCACATCAGACAACATGGAAAATAAAATAAACACACTGGTCCTGGCACACACACAACAAAGAGCTGCCCGAGCAAATGGAGGCATGTACAGCGGCTCAGTAAACATGCTCAGCTCAGTGAGCATGTGCCATTAACTTATATCATGCATGACCAGGGAGGATATAAATATGCATTCTTCTTCTTCTCCCATCTATCACTCTATTGATTCTCAGGGATATTCCTGATCCTCAGTCAACTTTTGGCTTTGTAGCAGCCAACTTCCACTCACACACATATATGCAAACACACACAAAAACTTTAGAGCATCATAGGAAAGTGTTCTTTATTTCCCCTTCTGTTGAGATTAAACAAGGATGTAAACTAAAGTGAACTGAAGTCTTTTGGTCTTAAGAAAGAAGAAATGGGTTCATCAGAATCAGTTTGTAATGCTGGATTGTGCTTTGTTTAAGATGTCTGCTAGTTCTAGTCAGTTCCGCATAGGAGCGATCTTTTAATGTAAACTGTGTGTTTCATGTTGTTTGAATAATGTAATAGAATACAGTGTTTCACAGAAAAAAAGAGAAAAGTCACAGTAGTGGAATAAACATTGAGCAAAGATGTATGCATCAAAATTAATTTTTTTTATTACTTTTAACCCTTCCATTAATCATCCAGCGACCCCTCAAATTTCCTTGACCCTTTGGAGCAACCCAACACCTTGGTTGTGGAACACTGTTTCTTAACACTCTGGGCGTACTCTGTTCTTCTGAGTTTCTGTGTGTCCTCAATAGTCCATTTATAAAACACACAGCCTGTTAGATTTTGGGCAGAGAGTGGGCAGGTTTGAGGGATTGTGGAATTTGAAAAATGCCCTGTTCCAAGGCTGTAGTTATAAACAAAACATTAAAAACAACTTTGATGAATTAACGGTAATTAAGGCTTCCTAAATTCCTCTCATAATGTGCTGTTTAAAATGCCATGTGGCAGGCTAATACCCCTATACTACAATGAATCAAAGAGAGTATTTTGATATACTACAGCATCAGGATTTCCCCCAGTGCTGTGGTTGGTACAGTTCTGATTCATCCTGTTTGTCCAGTTCTCCTGCTGTTTGAGACCCAACCTAGCTTACACTTCACTTCTTGTTCATTCATTCACCCATTTTTCTTTGCACATTTGACTTATTGCCTCTTTAATACACACACTCATATACTATATATATATGCATATGCTACCTGCTGTGCTGAGACTTACCCACTTACTCTCAATCAATATCTTAAATGTCCTATTGATTAATTCTCTTATTAATTATCCATACATTAATTTACTATTCGCTTATTTTGTATTGACACATTACCCCATATATTTGCCTTTAATAAATGTAATTCTTTTACTCTATTATCTAATCAGTAATCTCTTTGCTTCCACTTTAATGTCTTGCTCTTTCATATATTTACTACACTTTTTCATTCTCCTTTTCCTGCCAAGCAAATTTATCAAAGTTCCCAAGCTAAATTTATAATGAACCACTTCCAGGGTCAGACTATGGATTAAAAGCCCAGTGTTTCATTGAGAGGCTGAACAACACTTTTAAGCAGCAGAGGATGCCTCCAAATGCCCCAAATCATGTTAAATGCTAACACTTTTCCATCACAACAAAATGACCTCTTTCCATTGAGACTTCCGTTACTTCTCCTCAGCAAAACATACACTGTATTTTTATACTTGACAAATGGTATAGGCCAAAGGCTTTCATTCCTTGTGGCCTATTTGGCGTAAATTATAATCCCATTTATGACCATCACATTCCTTTCCCTTGTGATTCGCTACGGTCTTCCCACATCCACCCTGCATCTCAATGTTTCCCCTCTTGCGAAAGACTTGTGTCCTAGTGAATCTTAGATTTCACAGCTGGAGTTCATAAAGTCCTGAAGAGCTGAATGAGTTTCTTGCATAAAGAACAACAAACTGAGACAAAAGTGGAAGTTGGTGTCCAATAGAGGGCAGTGTCAAAACACAGATGAATAGGAAACAAGAAAGGCACTACTACCATAAAAAAATTACCAGTTAATTCATATTTTACATTTTATTATATAATGCGAATAGGGCATTTAACTAATAAATTTATGCAAAATTTCAATGTGAGTGAAATGTGAAGGTATGAATTAGTAAGTGATAAAACTCTCTACTTCCATGGAGCATAAAAACTGTCTGTTAACTAATAGCAAGTCAAATTATAATTGATCTGGTTATTTTGTGCAAATATTAACAGCAAGTCTAATTTCAGTCCAGTGACTGAAAAAGCAATGTGGCACAATACCCTATTGTTTCAGTGTTAGGCCAAGCCAATACAGAACTGATATGACAAGATGTTGGAGCACTCACTGCTTATTACAATCTATTGTAGTCATTTAATTATAGAGTCAGGTGGAGAAATGCATTCGTTTTTGATAATATAATTGCTCGGCAACAAAGTGAAGTGTATCAGTGGACAGGGTATTGCCAGACTTCTACAGTCTCTGCACAACAGCATGTTAGAGTTTAGAAACAACTAGTCTAAGCATGCGCCTGATGTTATTAAGTATTATTAACTTTTAGAAACTCACCCACACAAATTCCTTCAATAATGCTATCTTACCTTCTCTCCTCTAACATTACATTTACAAAAAACTGCAACCGTAAACACAAATACATGGAAGGTGGTGGTGGGAGTCTTTCGACATTAAAAATTCAAATGAAATTGTTTAATTCATTCACCATTTATGAACATATTGTGTTTACTGGAATACAGCTAAATCCTCTTTTAAATTTTTGCCATACAGCCGACAGTTAATCTACAGTATATCCAGTGAGCAACTTTGATTCAGCCTCATTACTTGGAATTGTGTGTTGTGGGACACACACATTTTAACCTCTGTTCAATGGGCAGTAAATAGGGAAGCTTGTTTTTTGCTCATCAGATAAACACATATTTGGTGTCATCTGTGGCTGGCCCAGGGTTGCTTTGACCCACTTGACTCCCTCATGAGAAACGAAGATCATACAACGGCCGTTTAGACTGTCTTCGAGCATGTATGATTAAAGAAGTGGGTTAAAAGTACTTGTACCCCTGGATGCTGGCACCTGGTCAACAGAGCCAGATGTGAGTGTGACACTGTATGGTTCATGTGCATGGTATATACTCAAATAACTGTTAACATGAAAGGAAAATGCACAACATGAATGCACACACCAAAAAAAAAAAAAAAAAAAAAAACGCAGACAGAACCAGCCTGCATTCAAAACATCTTATTATGTTTAATGTCTACTCAACAGCACTGGCTTGTTAAAGATGCCTCCAAACAAAGCCTGTGGCGTTGTACTGTATGCTCACTGTCTTGTAAAATGCCGTATAGTCATTACATACGTTTTTCAAGGAAAAAGCAGCTGGCAGGCTCCTCTGTTCTGTTTAAATTTATGAGGCGATGAGGGGTAGGGTAGAGGAGAGTGAGGACAGTCATCTAATTGGTACACTCTGACCCTCAAAGCAACAACTCATGAGCTCTCTGGAAGATTACGATCCACCTCTATGGCTCCATGAAACCAAGCAAGCAGAAAGTGTATCTATACCTGTGAGAGTATGTGCGTGACAAGACTGTGTTGACAGTTCCTCTCCTCTGACACAAATCTGTCGGCTGTATACCCTGTTGATGGCATGTGGAAGCAGCCACTACTTATGGTTACTCACTGTTGCACGTTTAGTTGCTTAAAGCTGTAGTAGTTAACTTTTGGTGATTTATGATATTGTTATAATTCTGACTTACAATGATGTAACATTATTTGTATGCTGTGTCCTACATCTAAAAAAATTGTATCTGTCAAGCGATACTATCAGACCTGGCTAAGGGAGCATTAGAGTGTATACAGCAGCAGAGCAGGGGTGGGCTGGGACAAGAAGCATTTGTCCCATGAAACTACAGATCAAAGTGATGCTGTTTTGTACAGTGAAAGTGTTTTTGTGAGGTTCTTTGTGTTTTCAGTCGTACTCCTACCTGTTCGCAGCAGTCTCGCTTGACTAAAATAACGTTTCTATTAACTATATGAACAGTGTGTCATTTACAACTTACACTAAAATATAAGCCTTAATTTCTGGTCAGTTGATGCTAATGGGAACCTTGGAATTTTTAAGGTAGATATCGATCTACATTGTCTTTTGGTAGATGTTTTAGTAGGGAGCCCCAAGCGATTCAACATCGCCTTAAATAAAAAAGGTGTTTAATTTCAGTATCGTGAGGAGAAAACCGCAGAGGACTGCTGCATCCCTTTAATATAATTCTTTAGTAAACACTCTTATGGTGCTTTTCTACTACACAGTTCCAGCACACACGGCTCTACTCAGCTTGGTATCAGGCACATTGTTTTCCATTGCTAAAGTACCTCAATGTGGGCAGGGTCCTCATAGCACAGCGAAATGAAACTGCCGTGACATTGTTTTATACACAACACAAACACACAAACAAGTGACAGGCAAAGCTGTTCTTTTAGGTGTACTGAATCATCATAATCAGTTAATTAAAAAGATTTGCTCACCAAATCGTTCAGTACTTCCTACATGAGTGGAACCCAGACTCCGTCTGTGACACAATGACACTTAACTGAAATACGGCCAAAAGGGTTGTGATTCAGCTCACAGTTGCTGGCTTTCTGCTGTGCTATTACTAAATATACCAGACCCTTCTTTTAAATACTGAGATTTTAGAAATTTCCTTGTTAAATGTTGGCAATTAACACATGTTTGCAGAACACTGTGGGGCACATGCCCCATGGTGAGTCACTTCTGGTGGCCAAAGTGATCCTGGGGCAACATCACTACATGTAAAAAAAACTGTAAGAAACAAAACAGACAAACTACACTGAGCAAAAATTAAGCAAAATGTAAATGCAAAACAAGTTCAGGAAGACACAGGCACCTTTGGTCACAAGTGGTTGCTGTGTGGTCACTACCAAAGAACCAGCAGTAGAAACAACCTGAAGGACAGGTCACAGGTTCTTTTCCTCTGAACACATATTGTATCATTGTAAAAGAAATACCTATAAGAATAACAAAATGCCATATTCTTCTTTGTTTTGGATATGGAAAAATTCTTTCGTGCTAACAATTAAGTCCGGAAAAACCCCATCACAGTGGCAAAGAAAATAACCTACTGAAAGCGAGGTTTATAGGGGGATTTGACATCTCAGTATCAGCTGTACACATCATAATGACAAGTTTTAGCCAGAAAGTAGTTTATTTCACCTTTAAAGAACATAAAAACTAGCAGATTGCTCAGAGTGTACTGTAGACATAAAGCATATGGAATGTGATGAGTTATATTAAATGGCAAGGTGGAGCAACTGCCGATGCCAATGATTTCTACACTAACAGCCAAAGTCTGTGGTTTAAAAAGAAGATAGTGGTGTCTAAAGTGCATATGCGTGTGGTCGTTTGAGTGTGTTTACATTGGAGACTATTTTCCTTGACTTCAGTGTGTTTGATGACAGCTGCTCAAAGCCTAATGTTCTTCAGTTTTAAACTGACCTAACCTATTTGAGGATTCACTTACAGTTAAATGGTAACATACGCACACTGTTTAATTTTTTTAGAAAAGGTTCAAATATGCTGCTTGAAAACACTAATATCATTAAATTGGATGGTATATTTATTATTGAACATGAAATAATACTCATGACACTTGTTGAGCAAGACTGCCTACAGTACAAATCAATGAAATATCTGATTAAAAGCAAACATGGTTTTAATAAAACATGAACTCATTGTGTATAAAGAGACAACAAGGTTAAACATAGAGCTGCTGGAGTTTGGAATTGAAATAAAGGCTGACTGTGCTGACCATAGGGTGAATAAGGTCTGGAAAATACATATTTTTGTAGCATTCATAAGTCATGACATAAAACACATCAGCCAAACCTCCAGATTATTCATTTCTAAACTGTTATATTTGGCACTATTTAGCAATCTGAGACTACTGTGAACCTAAAATGAATTAACTTAATGGTTTCTCCTGTTGCAGAAAAAGTGGAAGAGGTGAAGGTTTGACTTGGAGTTGCTGCAGATTTTTGCATTGTACAGAGAAAGTCATGTTTTACGCTGATGAAAGCCACTTCAAAGTAAAGCCACTTTCTACACCGGTCGAGTATATAGTGGTTATCAGAGTTATTCAGCTGAACTGGTTGTGTCAGCCATTGACAAGCTTTGAAAAACTGAGGTCTGTTGCCTTGGCATTGGCAAAAAATGCCAATTTCTCACATTAATCTAGTCTCTGTAGATTAATTAACATATTTTCAGTTATGCAATCACAGCTAGAAAACCAGACACTCAATTAAACAGTGCTGTTGTGATTGTGACTATGCCTGAAAGAGAAAGAAACTCAGAGAAAGGCAGTAATATAACATGATAAATAATAAAAATATTGTAAATGTATTGACAATCCTAAACTGTATATAGCCAGTACCAGTCAGAGTGAGAGCTGAAGTTACATGTACAGGCATTTTGTATCTTAGCTTTCGACCTGCATAGAGCTTTATTGAGCATCTAAAGTAACAAAAAGCTTAAATATCAATTTAGTGCATTAGGCCATGACATTAACATGGTTTGTAATGTCATGGTTTGAGGTTTGGTTGGTTCCCATGCAAAGAAGTTTTCATTATAGTGTAAAAAGCTTTTTTTTTTCCCCATGTCAGCCGCAGTATTTTTTAAACTGCTTCTATGTCCTTCACATTAGCTGTTACACCATGATTAGCAGGTACACACAGGGTTTTGAACACAGGAAAAAAAGATAGAAAGTGACTGACTTCTTTCCCATTGTGAAGGAGAGTTTGTCTTTCAGTTTTTTCCTCTAGTGAGTTATGTTTGACTTCACAAGCAACCAACACAAAACAGACTCATATACCAGAGTGGAGAGTATTGATGTGTCAAAGTGATTAAACTTCTTTCACTTCACTAACTTTTTTACTTGGCAGCAACTGAAGAACTTCCAATCACTGTTTGAAAAGTGCACATCACAGTGTCATACTGAAAATGATGCCAAATATGCCAAATATAAAGTAATAAAGATGACAAAGAAAACAAAACAAAACAAAAAAAAACTTCCCAATTATGAGCTTGACACAACCGTATGCATTTTGACATTGTAGCTTGCTTTGGTAGTGACTGTGACTGGGAGGATGTGCCATCCTATTTTCAGAAAGTGTCTACAAGTGGTACTTTGACCAATTAAACACTAATGTCCCAAAATGACAACAAATCTTTTAAGTGGAGATTACAATGAACTGAGTCTGAGTATCATGAACTTGTTCTCTCTGCTTTGTGGTGGAGGAGCAGTGGAGGAGTGATTTTTGTCAAAGTGATATAGCAGTGGGGAACTCATGATTTAGCAGCAGAGTAGCAGCAGGCGCTGCAGTGTCCCAACACTCACATCCCAAACACTACTGTGGATAACCACTTGCAGGGAATGCTATTGACACTTTTTCTTTGCACAGATCCAGCAGCTACTTATATGTAAAAGTCTTTGGCAGTACAGTTACCAGTACCACAATGTGATTAAAGGGCTAAATAGACTTTGAAATCATACCCCAGAGTAACACAGACTTTATTTTTGTCCTGTAGCTGTGGAAGTAAATCAAACTGAGGAGGAAAGAGTGAGTTACAGGGCTGCCAAAAACTGCTAATTCCTTCCTACTTCCCTTAATTGGCTCTTTGCCTCCAGACAAAGAGTTGAAACAGAATGTGCAGATCTGTTGGTCATGCTCTGGCTGAGTTTAGACCTTGATTACACCAAGAGTTAAACAGTTCTTTTCACAGAGGACATGTCTGAGGGTGCAGTCACCTGGCTCGTATCCAGTCTCAGGTTATGATTGGCAAAAAAAAAAAGACAAATGTGAGTCAATGAAAACAAACAGACACCAGCTAGATTCCAGTCATCAAAAGATAAACACAGACATAAAGCATAGCAAAAGTAAATAAGTAAAAGTATCTATTTAACAGTACAGAAAAAAAGTTACAAATGTGATTCAGTCACAGGGATTTACTGTAACTTTAGTTGACTCAACAACTGTGGGTTGTGTGCCTCTTTGAGTCAGTTCCTTATTCCAGGTCCTCCTTCAGAGCAGACACAGAGTGGATTAAAAGATAAATAATTTGTTAAAAAAAAAAACTTGGCTTGCCAGAAGTAATGGTGGTTATTACTAGATCATTGTACATATGGAACTGTTTCCATTATTTTTCAGCTGGCTTTGTCTCCTCGCTGCCCAATAGGTAGCTATGGCTATAAGATTGCTGATACTTTATCTAAGTGGGACAGGGATGCCACCTGAACAGAATTATCATAGTAATAACAATGTGGCTTTGAAGTTTCTTGAGAAAGACTTTAGGCTGTAGGATTTGTGATAAGTAATTTAATATATTTGCCACTAGATATATTTGGGGGTCAATTTCACAAGAAAGACATCTTTCTCATTTTTTGTACTCTTACTACTGTTACTATACTACTATATAGTTTTAAATTCCAATTTCCTTTGTTAAGGGCAACAGGGATTTGTGTTTAAAAATATGTAACAATATGAAAAAGAAAAACAGTGTCCAATTACAGAGATGGATGTGGATTAGCATGGCTCCAGTAAAAACTTTTCAGCATTCTGGTCACTCCCGCTATTCACTCATCTCTTTCGCTCAAAAGGAAAAGGAAAGGACCTCTATACAACCAAAATTACTCAACTAAATTACGAGGTCAGATGGAGGGTTGATCAGAGCCACTGCTACTGAGACATTATCCAACATTCATACATGTTTTGAAGGTGGAAGGAAACCACAGGCAACCTGGAGGAAACCCACACAGACATGAGGAGAACATGCAAACTAGAACGGTCCCAGACTGGGATTCGAATATAGCACCTTGCTGTGAGACAAATAATCTCTTCATCTCTTCTTAAAGCCTTCTTACCTTCTTATACCTATGGTTCTGAAGATTTTTAAGAAAGAAGTGAAGGAGAACGTACACATTAAAATCACTTTAACTCACCACATTACATGTTAAGGGCAGTGAAGATAAGGGCGCTTTCACACCAGGATAGTCCAGGGGACTTGGTTCGACTGGGTCGGGAATGCAGAAAATTTTCACATCTTCATTTGGTTCACTTTCACACTGCATATTGGTAAGCAAACCAAACTCCTTGGACAATGTCATGTAGTTACAACACTGCACCAGGGTAAGCAAACTGCACCGGAGTTCAATTGCAAGTGAACCAAAACTCACATTTTCAGGCGGACCAGAGTTTGCTTGCTTGATACGAACCTGAGTTCAGATGAGCTTTCACACCTGCCCAACCGAAGCAGACTATGCGAAGAAACAAACTGTGGTCCATTTAAAGCAGACCAAACAGCTCTTGTGTTAAAGTGCCTGAAGGTTTAGGCCTCTCTGGCTGTATTTGGACTTTCTTAAAGAGCTGAACATGTGGCTGAATGCTGAGAGCTTTGAACATTAAGCCCATTTCTCTTGCTCAAATTGTTCTGAAGAAAAACCAAACTGGGCCTGAGAGCTGCCAACAGCCAGCAGGCCAGCCAATCAGTATGATCCTCCTTCACTCCCAAGTCTCCACCCCCACCACCACATGCACGTTGTCCAATTAAGGTTCTCTACTCAGTGCTTTGTGCCCAGGCAGACTGCCATAGACTGCCAAGCCCCAAACAGTCTGGTCAGGGGAGTTAATCTCGCTCTCTGGGCTTGACAGACCATGGTGTGCGATGCTGCCTGCTCTGACACTTCATCATTAGTGGGTGGGCACTGGCGCGTGGGCACAGGGCTATAAAAGGCCTGAAGTAGTCAGATATATGCCCCACTACCCCTCCCCTACCACTGTGTTTGGACCAACTGCCAGTCCGAGGACAGTGTTTGTGTGTGCGTCCCCTGGAGCATGATGGCTAGACTTTACACTTGCTGCAAGATTGTGAGTAGTGTTATAACATATAGCAGACTCCTGCCAGTGAACCATAACACTCAGCCATAATGAAATGCTGCTCTATTGTGAAAAGGACTTTGCTATGGCTAACGGGCAACTATGTTCATCACTACCGACTGTTACATTACACAATGTCGTGCTTGCAATTTTTACTGAGTTTTCACCAAACAACCCGTAAAATTCCATAAGTAAAATTTACTCAAAAGTCAGGGGAAAGGTGCAGGGGAAAGGGTGGAATCCTACATGTATATGTATTAAAAGTGTAGGTATCTTTGGGTTAATTGAAATCATCAAATTGAAATCATACTTTGTTCAAGTCTGCCAGTTGTAAACTCAGCTCTATGGAAGTATAACACTATATGATTTAAATTATTTTTTGTTGTATGGTAGTTACCTGATCAGTAACTATTTACAAGTATCATACCAGAATGACTGTCTAGACTGTTGCATGATGTCCAAATGTTAACATTGCTGATTGCAGAACTCAAGCTCTCAGCAATCTAAAGTGCTTCACTCCTGAAGAGAAAAAATAAAATAAGTTGAGTAGCTTTACTTTGAAAGCAATAAACTTTACTGTAGAGTGATTGATGCTACAAATAACTCTTCCACTCATTGATCTGCACAAAATCAATGCCTGAGGGCCCAGTCAAAGTTAGTGGATCACTTCGCTTTCATATAGAAATTTGGGCTGAATCTGAATAGCTAGATGATGATGATAATTAAGTGACCTGACCATGATTCAGGTTAACTTGCAAGCAAATATTTATAGATTATTTAAGCTTTCTTCTTATTATTATTATTGTTAATAATAATAATAATAATAATAATAAACTTAAGGATGATATGAACAGTTGCAGAGAGCAACTGTTCTCAAAAACTTTGCTTTACCTTCAAACTTACAAAAGTGTCCTGAATGCAGTTTTTCCATGTGCTTTCAGTATCTTATGTGAGTCTAATGTCTTTATAAAAGTTTGAGCTGAGTAAAGTTGATTTGTTTTCATCTATAAGGTGCAGCAGGCATCCATATTTTCCTCTATGTCCAACTGGGTGAAAATAGGAGACAGCTGGGGGCTTCTGTGAATGAAGTGAAGCTGTCGTTCTCATTTTGCTAAATATAATAATGTAGTTGTCTTCATTGATTTTCAAGACTTATCAAAATTGAGTGAGGCAATTTTTAAGGACTCTTTCTTTAGGTTAGTTTGACAACTACGTGGTTCCAGGTGTCACTATTCACTGAGGAAAAAAACAAGCCTGTCTCAAGCTTGACAAACACATGCAGAATCACTCTTCTTTGTGATGTTTTCAGACACAACATGGATCTTTATCTGCCCTCTACGTTTGTGGAGCTTCTTACCAACCCTCTGAGAAACTGGGGCAGAGACCCACAATGTTTGCTCCTCTAACTTTTAACTTCCACTGTCTTTTCATATTTGTCATGGGAAACAGTGGTGCACTACAAGAAAGAGCTTTTCAGATGTGACAGTGGTTATCAGTTCCTGTCATTGCTGGGTGCAACAGTTTCCCATACTAGCTGTAAATGGATTGATAATTTTGTAGTTTTTTTTTGTGCCATTATGCCGACCCAAAGTGCAGTAGTGTAAAAACAAGTGATGCGGAGCTGCTCAGGCTTGGATGGGAATGTCATTAACCTGTTTTAAGTTGATGTACCAACAAAATGGAAATGCATGTAGAAAACAGACATCATGCTTTTTTTTTTAAAAAGACCTGAACCTAGTGATCGAGACCATTAATTCATCAATTAAATGGTCACTGACCATTTAAATACAGTGAAACTGACTGAAACTACATACACACAAACTGACTTCCAAATAGTGAAATCATAGATTTCAAGCACTTCTGCATGGGCTTCAATTCCTGAACACAGAGATCATGTCCATTTTTAATATAATTTACATGAAGGGCCTGGTCAAGTGTAGTTCCAAAAAACCATAGATGAAAGTATTGCCTTTACACAGAAAATAACTGAGATGACATCTACAGACTGACACATCACTGTAAAATATTCAAAGCTAGTTTTGATTTGTTAGACAGTTAATCTGAACCTTCATTTGCTTTGGAAAAAAGAAGAGAAACGTTCAGTTTTTAATTGTGATATTAATATTTTTGAAATTCAATTAGAAATGCAACGGTTGAATAATGCAGAGTGGAAGATGGATAGACTGAAGGGGCGACTGAGATGGTGATGAGCTGCTCTGTAGATTGAATTCACTCAAGTAGAATAAAATGCTTTGCATGGCAGTTTATGAAACTAAACATTAATGGAGCTGAGTCATGGTAAGAGCTGAGAGACTGAGAGACAGTGTGGGTGATATGTTGATGACAGATTTTCTGTGTGTTTATGTGGAGGTTTACATTTTTATTTACAACTATGTCTGTGCAAGTGTAAGACCTTTTTGTTCTGCATGTGGGTACTTAGGAGTTCATATCCTGTAATAGATTTGTAATGACTCTGTGTGATACCACAAAGAGGAAAACTGGAGCTGAATCCAAAAATTGGTGGAGAGTGAGAGTCATATCCTCCCACAATACATAAAGAAACATTTGTTGTATTGCGCACTTTGAGAACCAGGATCAACATTCATCACCAGACCTTTGTCAATTTTCATTTAATCTGTCGTCAGCATAAAGAACAGATTGGAGTTTTAGCTCAGCAAATATTTCTCATGAGGAAGTGCTGCTGTGGGCGAACAAATAATCTCATTTGTTGAGTTCATGCTGAGTAGGTGGAGCAGAACAGGAGTTTGAGTGGACTTTCTCCCTTCTCTCATTAGATTTAATCAATCAAATTAATTCTGCTTTTGGTATGAGCTACATGATTGGTTTGAAAAAAAGGACCAAAGGATTTTGTACCATCTCACTGTGGAAAGTAAGCAGAGGCTGCAGCATCACCCGCCCAGCTGGAGAGTGATCCCACGACTGCTGGACTGTGAAATTACCACAAATACAACGGGGGATGAAAAAAAAAAACGCATGTTTCACTGCCTCTGTACTGAGAGCCAGAAATGTTCATTTCACAAACAAACTTCTCTCCAGAATCTGCAGTAAAGCGATTGGGGAATTAATCGTTCTGTGGTTTCTGTGCAGGGACATAAAATAACCAAATAGACTCCCTTTCCTTGCAAGACATGGTTAAAAGGGGGCAATTAAAAAACACAACTCAGGCTTGATGGAGATACCAGAGGTAGTGAAGTGTGGGGGAAGGTGTGAGGGAATTTTAAGGCAGATAGGAGCTGCCAATCAGAATTAATGAAGAAAAGCAAGGTTACATAATAAAAACCTCCTGGAATTAAAGGCATACAAGTATCTTAATTCCTGCTTCTGCAGATTTTTAGCACTTTACATTTAGGAATTTGCTGTGGGGACAGTGGGAGGTTATCCTTCTCCTAATGGCTAATGCTAATACCCATTGGAGCCAGTGTGCACAACCAGTGTGGAATGGGTCTAATAACCCAGATGCTGGTGGGGGTGGGGGTGGGGGGGGGGCAATGTGGATAAAACGAATGGATGCTATTGGCCTGAAGCAGCAGATCAGCTTCTGAATACTTGCAAAACTGGGTTTGGAACACACCTACTCATTAAAGTAATAGCAAGCTCTTAAAGGCTGACGTATAGACAAATGGCTGTGGTGAAACAGTGCCGTAGTGGGTGAAGGTCACAGAGTACGTCCACAGGATCAGGGAATCTTCTTGCACGTCCTGGTATGACCTTTTTATTCCGTAGCAGTCATTTTGGTTTCTCTCCGATTCCTTCTGTTTCATTTGTGCCATAGAACAATTTTGCAAATCACCTAGTTTTCAGGGATTATGTTTCCTCTAATTTTGTGTACCTAAGCGGGTTGGGCCTGGCCGCATATAAAGTCAAGAATAAGAATTTTTATATGTTTGTGTCTAACTTGTCTTCTACTTTTCTAGTAATACGAAAGAGGGTGCTCTTTACCATGAGAGATGGACAATGACGTGGCTAAATTTCAGTCTCAGCTTAGAATCAATTAAATTTCAAATCACAGTAAAACACCAATGTGCTCCCATGTTTCTGAGTAGCACTGCATATACTGTACATGCACTTTAAAAATAAAGAGGTCAGTGATTTATCCTCAAACTAAATCATAACTCCCAGATCACAGAGCCCACATTTCAAAATATCTTGTTTATAAATCAATGGTTTAAACCTCAAATGTTGATAAGGATGTTAAGAAGCAAAAAACATAAAGTTATCAAATCAAATACCTTGTTGGATAGAGTTAACTTAGAGTCTCACAAGTTACAAATCAGGCCACACATTTATCAGATGTGCATGCTGCAGTGGTCTGGGCATACGTTACATGGAAAAACACACAAAGTTTTTTGGAGTGATGTCAGCAGCTTTTGGTGGCCTGCTGAGGTGTCGCAGCAGTGTGAGAGCTGCTATTCAGAGGCTCAAGGCCAGAGGGACATTGAGGGGGACTCACAGTGAGTCCACACATCAAAGCAGTGCTGCTGTAAGCTGCTTTTTGAAAGTCACAGTGTGCATTCACTGACCTCCTGCGCCTTGGACTGTGTGGTGGCTTCTTCTGCCTTTCTTCCTTTCTCACTGCTTTCCCATCCCTTTCTACTTAACCAAAAGAGGAGGAAAAACGTAAGTGGGCAAAAGGTAACACAAAACAGATCCAGCAGACCTGAGCGGACTGTCACTGAGGCTAAATGATTATAAATTATATGAATAGCATGTGATATTTTGAGTGTACTTTATGAACACCTTCCACAATTAGTTGGAACTCAACATTAGATTTGACTATTCTTTTTAATTCCATTGGGCATTGTAGCTCTTGAAATATTTAATTATTTAACTGGTGCATTGAACTAAGAAATAAATAGATAAACAAAGAATATTTAATGTGTGTAATATTGAAATTTAATTAAATTGACATATAGTATGACTCTAAACAGGTATGGAACCTCACATTATAGACGACAAACTGAGTATTCTGAAATCAAATTGTATTTCTCATGATGTCCAGCTCTAAATTTAACAGACTATTGACGAAGAGATCAAGTATGAACTTCCTTTAATAAACCCTGCTGGGTCTGGAGGTTGTTATACTACAGTTAATTGTGTTCCCTCAACAGACACAGCTCCAGCAAGACCGAGAAGTAAAGGGTTGAATTTATTTGAAATCAACCTCGTAACTTTCGCTTTGTTTATTTTACAGAGTAAATGTCAGAAATACTGTGTATGCGGATTCAATTCGTTTAACTTCATGTGGCTCAGGCACCCACAGTCTGAAACAGTTAAAGGAAGGATGTCAAATCAGCTGAATTGCTGAAACATATGATAATCAATATATTTTTTTAACAGTATAATACTGTATCTTCGCAGTGGATATGTCAGCCTGGCCGATATCTGTCCACACACACTATTCTGGAAAAGCCAAAGGAAAAGACATTGAATTAATATAATGAGTGAGAGTTAAACATCACAAATGTCCCTGACAGGGTAGTAGAGAGACTCAGCTTTAATGACAAGGAGTGAGTAAATGGATTAGTCTCGACTGAATGCTTCTGGATCAGCATGAAATTCATCGCTATGAAGCTATTCTCGCAAAGAAAAGAGAAAGACATCATAATTTATCCTACATTGTGTCTAACAGCGATTATAGCCCATATTGTGGTTCACTGGCATCGCAGACTAAATTCTCATCCAGTCATGCCACAGCGTGTTACAGAGGATCTGCTGTAATGGAGCAAAAACAAATTTGGGACTAATTTTAATACCTTTTTAAATTACACTCCTGCTCCTCCATTAATATTTCTATCACATACAAACAAAAAATTGAGGGCGGGGGGCTTCAACCCTCAAAGCATTGTTATTACTGCTGACTGGGAGAGGATGAGGCAAATGACCTTTTTAAATCGGTGCAGAGCGAGGCAATATTTCACTGTCTGTCAGGCAGCTGGTGTGTTTTCTGTTATCTCATTGTGGACAGTTTAAGGACAGCATAGCCACATTTTAAATTCGTAAATCACTCAGCCATAAAACTCATTATTGCGTGCATAAGAAGTGTGTATGTGTGCGCGAGTGTGTGCGTGCATGTGTGGTGGTATGGCTTCTGACTCTGAATTTTTTTCCCAAAGATCGGAATATGTTTTTTTTTTGACAGGAAAATTATCAGCCTGTTGACCAGAGTTAACAGATGGAAATAATTAAGAAGCTCACATTCACATTCCGTCAGTGATGCATGGACTCTGCCATTCCCAAAGGAGTATTCACCATTTCACCAACCAGGGTGATATTAGCTGTCCATTGTGTCTTGTTTTATGTACTTTTCTCTACATTGGAACTTCATTTACAAAACTGATATCATGTTCCATTGAACCAGACCTACAGTGGACTCACATATTGGTGTCAAAACGCTACTTTCATCCAACTTCCTGGGCCTCACCTTTCAGACCATTAGAACATTTACCTTTTTACAAACCCTCTAAAGATACAATAGACACATACAGTATGTGAAGAGATGAAAAAAAAGGTGAGAAGGACTCAAATTTGATGTCAACAAAAATAAACTGCTAAGTGCTTTTAAATAACAGACAGCCGTCCGCTGCTCTTCAGCAAATCTGTCAGAGCAGGAGACAAAGCTTTAAGTCATTTTTCTTGTTCTTTGGCTTTGTCTGGGACATTCTGCTCTAAGTGTCTTATAATGACTGGTTGGCCAACTTGTATATGATTCTGATTATGGTGCTTGGATGCCGCTCTGTGTTTTGCTGTTTGTCCTGGCCAAACATGACTGTGCCAACTCAAATAATGTCCAATCTGGTTGGATAACACAGCATGAGAAAGTCCACCATTTCCATCCAACATTTACTGGTGTGTCTTTGGTTGCTATTTTTCTCTCTTCATTTGACCCTGGTCCATCTAAAATATACATTTTAAAGTATACGCTTACAGGCTTCCTGAAAGTGCTGTGCAGTTATTTGATGCTAAAAGATGCTAAAGAAAGTTCATGTTTAAAACAACTTGGGTCTCATTTTGGTCATTTGTATTAACTTTTTCCATTAGTACAGTCGGCTGGTTCCCATGGAATGGATTACACAGTGTGAATGTTGAATACATGTGATAACTGGTGTCTATGCTCTGACCTTGTCACTCCCCACTGTGAAACACCGACCTGAGAGCAGAAGGGAGTGAGGGTGATGTTAATGCTGCGTTCAACAGACAACTGTGTGAAAATAAGCAGCAATCTGATTCTTTTGAACTGAGCCACAGCATTGACTGAGCAGGAAAGTCTGTCCAGGCTATGATGGCGAACCAAACACTTGTACGTGCACAGGCCTGGTGGATTACTGCCAAATACTTCTTCATTAACTAAGCAGACAATACGGTGGAGGAGGGGCTTAGGACATTCTATAGTGTGATTACATTTGAAAACACCTAAATATTGCTCCAGATATGATTGCTCTTGAGTGTTTCCAAGCCTTAAAAATTTGACATTTGAAAACACTGTTTAAAAACACTGCATTTTTATTTTTAAATCCCAGGACTTTTACAGTATTTAGTCTAGGCAGCCAGAAACAGAGACCACTGAAAAGGATGATGCAGTGAACTGCATTCACCTTCTGACTGGCTCTTATCAACCAAACCCCAACTATCAGCTGTGGAAAAAAAACAGTGTCAATAACACTTAATATCAGTTTCAACTCGTCAGTCTCACAACAAAAAAATGTACTTTTCACCCCTGATGTTTTTCATTACTTGTACTTTCTGAAACTCAGCAAAATACATGAGGAGAAAGTGTGCTCTGTTTACACTGGCACAAGAATTTCAGTTGGACCTAAATGATCACATGATATACATTTTGAGTGTGTTAGGACAGATGCAGATTACTTCGGATATGGAAAATACGTAACATTCAGAGATCATTATTATCCAAACCCTTACCTAGAATACTATGGATGTAGTCTGTGTCTACTACAAAATAATCAGTAAGTAAACATACTTTAGTTCAGTACAGAACTATCATTACAAAACATTCAAATTAAAAAAAAGAACCAGTTGCTACTGTCTCAGGGACATTTAGAGACCTATGACCTGGATGAAGACGAATCTACACAAATATCACTGAAAACACTGTGATGATGTTGAGATATGGGAACAACACAAACACTCAGATGATGAGACAGTTTGCAAACATTTGAAGGTAAATACAAATGTCACTGAAAGGCAGGTGAAGGAGATCAGGAAGTTGGGGTTTAACCTTCGATGGTTTGCCTGATGATTTAAGATTTACCAATCGTTGTCTGAAAAGTTACATTTCTAATACTCTTTAGACTTCTATCACTATCACAATATTGCTGACTCAGATCTCAGGAAATACCATAGGTAAACAATATCAGGACAAAACAAACAAACAAACAAGAACAATGAGAGACAAGAGTTTAGAAAAGGAACAAATTAAAGCAAGCTCAGAATAAGATTATGGAGGGGAATGATATGATTCAGGCATGACAGGCTGCTGTCATTGTCATTGATTTGAACTGAATACCTGTATTGATCTCCCACAGTAGAAATTCAGAAACAGAGGCTAGAGGAAGACGCTCTCCTCCATGATTGCTGCAGTTCAGATTGACGACGTCAACAAAAAAAAAAAAAAAAAAACAATAACCAAATGTTCCACACTGCAGCTTTAAGTCTATACCATTTTTACAATTTACTTTTACTATTGACTAAAAAAAATCTATTTTATAATCTATCAGAATTAATTTTCTGTATGTTTTAAATAAACTTGTTCAGTGTCTTAAAAACTATTTTTTAAATGCTTTACTAATAATGATATTTTAATAATTCCTAATGGCCAAAGTGTAAGGAAATGAGAATGTGGTTTTGACAGAATGTCTCTACGTGCCAACACAGTTGCCTTCACACTTCTATGTGTGTGTCCCTCCCAAACATTGAGTATCCACACCAGCAGCACCGATCAGCAGAGAGGAAGTCAGACTGATATGCAGGAGTGAGAAGGGTCAGAGAGCAATTGACACTGCACTGCTGCTGTGAGTGAGGACAGACCGCTGATAACTTAGAGACAGAGGATAAGCAATATAGCAATAAGCAATATAAAATACCGGGTGAGCGAAAACATGTCTGTGAAGAGAAGGGGTGTGAACATGATAAAAGTTCATTAAACGTGTGCAGGCGAGGGTCACATGAAGAAAATATAGAAAGAGCGTGTGTGAGTCAGGATGGATAGAAGTTAAGTCATGTGTTCAGCAACCTTAAATATAAATACACAGAATCGGATCTACATCCTAAGTCGAATCTGTTATTTTTCTGCAGCAAAGAAAAAGGAGAAGATTTGTTCAGTGACAGGGAAAAGACAGAGGGTGTAAATGTGATAGCATCAACAAAAGAGCATTGGAGGTCAAATGCCAACTTCTCTTCTGTTTGAGCAGAAAAAAGTGGAGACATTAGATCAGGGTGACCAGCCCCAATTAGAAGAATGCAAATGACAGAAATTAGATAGCTTAGCTTAGCTACATTGATATACTGTGCACACATGCCCATAGCCTAAAATTAATCTTTTATGTATTTAAATTTTTGACTTTGTTATTTGACAAAGTATGTTAGTTTAGCATGGTAAGCCAATGATGGTGATAGAAATAATCATGAGTGTATCATGAAAATTTTAGTTATTTAAACAGGAAATGCTGGAGACTGATTCACAACCTTTGAATTAGTGACTGGCCATATACTTTCAATTTACTGGATTACAAATCTCTAAGGCATTTCATCCAATACAAGGTGGTGGTGCTAGATTTAATCTCACTAAAGTCAGATCCCTTAATCCCTGTAAAAGTTTCAATACATTCAGTGACTTGAAATATATTTTACTCCGAATCAAAGAGTCTGACTACCTGCTGGCATTGCTGACCATTACAGTAAAAAGCTACAAAATAGCCATCACAGATACAGTATAAGGTCACAACAAATTAAAAACAAAATAGTCAGAACCTAATTCATCAAAAGTTAACAAAAACACAAATAACGCTAAAAAGAAGGGGAACAAAAACATTTCACATTTTGAGAGGTTGTCCAGTGTATTGTTGGCATTATTTCCCCATTTAAAGAATTACCCAATTTATCCAACATTAGTAATTAAACAGGAGAGCACGACCTACAGAAGCAACACACACATGATTTTCACTTCTCACTTATTCTGATCCATCTTTTTCCTCACCATAAGTTAGCTTGGAGTAAATATACTACTGTATATGTAGCAGAACACGGTTTACTTTCTTACTGGCATTCTTGCTTAATCTCTTTAGTTTGTTCTATGTGTCACCATCTGCGGTTGTTTGAGAAAAGACAGCATCTCAACCCGACTCACTGACTCTTCGTGATTTTAGAAAACGGGATGATTGGGGCACAACCCGCTCATTAATCACGAAGCCTCAGTCAGAGACGTCCCTGCTGTAAATATTAGGTGATTCAATATTACTCTGCCGTCATTATCTGCTATTATGCTGAGAAGGAACACACAAATTCTGATTCTGTGGCCCCAAAATCCTGTCTGGGCTAAGGAGAAGGAAGTAATCACTCAACTACAGTGTCTGAACATTTTCAATACAAGTGAGGGCAGCAAACCGCCAAAGCCACACCAGAATGAAAAGGAAAGTGTAATGGGCAAAGTCATTTGAGTTTGATAGTTGCTTTCAGCTGTTCTTGTGCTTTTGCCATCCAAAGGCATTGAAATCGTTACTGAGGAAAAAACTCACTTCCTCCTCTTTAAAAGTCAACATTTGTACGAGAAGTTTGCCTTTAGCTCTGTTTGATAGGAGCTGTTGGCTTTGAAAACATTTTTAAACACTTCAATAGATTGTTTTTCTACATTATGCAATTTACAGTCACTTTGGCAGACTTTTTAATGAGCCAAATAAGAACAAATTGAAGCAGAAAAAAGAGAATAAATGTTCCAAGTATAAACAAGACTACAACACTCATATCTGTCATATCTGTGTAGTTGAGTTCAGATTTACTTATAATGATGATGATGATGATGATGATGTATAATCAACTGATCTAAAAAGTGACAGAATTGTGTTAAAAGGGACAGCTGTGAAATAAACAATAAAAGATAAAACAAATGCAGGTTACTAATAAATATAATAATGTTTGGTTAAAAAAATAATGCTTGGTAGTGTAGCAGGAAGGACTTTATAAAATTATATAGTATGGATATATATATAATTAAAAAATAACTTGCCTGCTCCCCCCATCAAAACACAGGCAAATGTGCACACACAAACACAGACACACATTCACACACAGACAAGAACATAAAGTATTTAGGGACCATTCAATGGTGTGTAATGAGTTTTCTGCCCCCCAGTGCTTTCTGAATGAAACAGTTCATACTAGTTTACAAATTGTGACTGGATCCAACCCTGTCACGTGTGTGTCTGTGTTTAAGGAGAGAGGGTAAACACATGATAACACAATTATTTCTTGCTGCATCTGTGGTGACCTACTGTACATCTCAACCTCAGAAAAGTGCAGGGAAATTAAATCAGCTTTTTCCAACATGAATATTCATATTCACAATTCAACAACATTTAGTTAGGGTCTCAGTTTTAGTGGATCTAACAGCAGAAGGCTTACAGAGATGTTGGAGGATAAAATGCAGGATTAGGGCAGCATTGAGGGATTAAAACTGGTTTCACACACAAACACAAGCACAAATGACCCAGTAGTCTCTCGTCACAGTGCACTTCCTTTCCAGGACTATCCACATGTTTAAGTATAGACCTTGAGAAAGTGTAGTTGCTTGTACTTTCATTATGCTTAGACATATTGGGGGATTTGGTACAGCAATGAGTACATACAATATTTCCATACAAAATTACACTGAAGGAATTATTAAAAGAAGGAATTAGGAGATCCAAACAAGATAAATTGATAAATTGATTCATTCATTCCTGTATGCATTTCTGGACACTGATTTTGTGTGTGTATGCATACACACAAGCACACTGTCTCATCCACCCAGAACAACACTCATTTCAGCTGAGTAAAGAGCAATTATATAGGTCAAAATAAGCTCTAAATCTAACTGCAAAATCCTGAAAAAAGCTACAGAACTTAGCTAACAGAATAGATTGGGAAACCCTGGAGCTAGAAGGAAAAAAATAGAGTCGTTCCACATTACAAACAACAAACAACAGTAAAGGTGCTTCTTGGGTTGAGCACATAATCACTTTCTTTCTCCAATTTCTTTGGAGCTCACCTGTTTGGCACGCAGATCTGCCTTTGATGGAATGATAGGGCTGGCAGCAGGAGTGACAGGGGCGCTACGGCTCCTCCCAGTCAACAATAAACGCACGGATGTGAGCCACTTCATAATAGTAAGGTGAAGGGATTTTACTCCAACCCCAGAAAAATTGTCCAGAGGGGTAGAGAGAAGTAAAAATAAAAAGCCCTGGAGGTGGATGGAGGTACAAAGAACCAGAGGCTCGGGCACATTTAGTTTCACTGATCCACGTACATGTCCATCATATACTGACAGAGAGCCAACTTACAATAACATACAAGCACAGGGAAAAGCACTAATCCAACACACATGGACACAGACACACACACCAACTTTCCCCCACTATCCCAGTGACATACAGTACAATCCTTCCTCCATCATTCGTAAGACCATCTGTCACCTTCCTGACTTCCTCATGCTCTCTAGCTGCATACTGTAACTGTAACTAGTGTTGTATACCCCTATCAACACACACACACACATGCACACACACACACACACCCCATTAATATGCCACATGGATTAGAAGTAAAAACTGTCCAAAACTGTAAACAAAATAAATGCCATCATTTTGCATATTCACTGTTAAATCCATTTTCTGACAACATCAAATCATTTTTTTTTGTGTGTGTGATGTCATATTAGCTATTATGGTTCTGTTAAGATTTTTTGTTGCAGTTTTGGCTGTATAGTTGAACCCTTGCTAAGTCTGCGGTTTTAACAAAAAAACTTTTGTGCCTTGCTGGTCTGGTGATTCACAATGTGCCCCTCTAGTCAACTGTTAATCAGACTAATAGTATGAAATCCTTTGCAAGAGTGACAGGAGACTTTAGAGAACTTCACTGTACCATATGGTAGAACAAGTCACACCAGCTCAGCAAGCCATTGTACCAAAGTACTGCTAATGTCCAAAGCCTCCAAATGAGACATCAGCAAAATAAAAGTATCAGCAAATAGCAACAAATCCAACAGGATGAAGATCAAAATCCAAACAAGAAAACCAGACAGACTGCTTTTTTAGGCCTTCCACATGCATGCACTGTCCTGTTACTGCAATACTAAAGTGGGGTGCTTCTTTTAACCATCATTGATGTGGTGGCATCAAAGCAACCACAATAATGACAAAAAATCTGTAAGATATTCATGATTTAATAAGAGCTACACATGTATTTGTAAACCATAAGTAGATGTCTTGCCAAGGAGCACATTTGCAAAACAGAAAGGAATAAGAAAAACAGTTCTTTGGTACATGTAATTTGGTGAAGGATACCTTGGGAATAATCAGTACAAATAGAAGTCATGTTTGAATGCTTTCATGGTTTGCTGTTATTTAAGTCCATATGACTGTGTCTTTGTGAAAACCAGATGATTCCAGAAGATTTTATACACTTCATGCTTTTCATGTCAATTCTACAGATCAGAAAAGCAATGGTAACAAATGTTACAAATGTTGTGCAGTTTGAAAGATGATAATCCCCCCAACAGAGTTTCACAAGAGATTCTGTGGTACTATTGCTGGCTGGAAGACAGTCACCAGATGAAAAGTAGTTAGGAGTAAAGTGTGTAGCTCTGTGCTTTAATTGTAAATGTGTGTTAGTGTGTGTTTCCAGCTTGGCCTTGTGGCCTGGCTGGGAGGGACTTGGTCATACACAGAGGCCAGGCGTCTCTCGCTCTGCTGATGTCTGTTTTGATACTGGTGACGACATTGCCAAAGCTTTGACTTAATTCATCTCTTAATCCCCCATCTCATTGTGGCATCACATATGGCCCCTGGAAACATTGCATTTGACTACACCATTAGCCTGAAGTGTACTTTGCACAAAAGCAAGGGTTGTTCAAAAGGAAGAAGAATTATTACATCAAAGCAGATAAAGAGATCTATAGTGACAAGCATAGCCTACTTTTGAAGGCTGCTGAATCATGACTGAGTGTGTACATTTTTGTGCGAGTGTTAACAGTGTGTGTTCATGAGTCTATCTCCAAACAAGGAACTCTGCCGTTGGGAGATATCAATTCTGTCTAATCTCCAACTGAGAGACGTTTCTAGTAACAAACACTCATGAAAAACATGTCACTGAGCCAGACTACAGGCTCATCTACAATGCACTCTGCTTTCATGTCTTGATTTGTGATGAAACGTCCCTGTTGCTGTAATGAGTTCAATATTACACAGGGAAGGATACAACTAAACCTCAGATGAAGAAAAACCCAACAATGGCTTTGACATGAGCTCAGCCGGGGGCATAGACACATATGTCAAGTGGTGTGCCTGCTTCAGTGGGTGGCAGAAAGGATAATAAAAGTAGTGTCAGTTGTGGTTTGTCAATGAAGATATCACAATATTGAAAGGAGAAACAACAAAAGCACACATGTTACACATCCATTTCACATTTACACTGTAATAACAGCAATTGGAATAATTGAACATGACAGTAAAGTGACAGTAAATGAACATGAGTGGTTTGAAATTGAGCTAAAACAATGCTAATCTACCAAAGGAATTTGAAAGACAATTTATAATGCTGGCAGCAAATTATTTATATGCTATCCCTGCAGTCCTCTTTAGCTCCTTAACATCAGTCAATTGACAAATCATTACTACTATCAGTTAAGTATCTGACATGAATTTATGGTTGAATCCATAGCAGTTCTCCCACGTAAACTGTCAAGACATGTATTGAAATTCCAATGCATACAAGTGGTAACTTGTAGATGTGACTTAATTTACATTTTTATAAAATACCATTACCAGCTTTACATTTTACCTATAAAGTCTGTTTTTGTAATGGTGTCTTATATTTTAATTTAAATTCTGGGTAGACATACAGTACAATATTTTAAATGACCACACTTTTACTCTCTATATTGACTGATATTCTTTCCACCTCTGTATTTTGAGTTCTTTGTACTGTATATCAATTTTACATTTGTAAAGAGTAGTTTGTTAAACTATTTTCAAGATACTACTATACCTATTTGAAGCTTATTGCTGGGATGCAAGGCAATAACAAAAACATGATCTGCAAACAGATGAACATATTGCTGGGCTTTGCTTATCTGGATTATGGTGGCTCAACATTTAAGAGGACACTTCTAAGAGATTTTTGAGACTAAATCAAACTATATGTAGGGGTATCGCTTCAAATATATAACAAATTGAAGGGACCCTCATGCTCCTTGTGGAAAGGATGTCATAGACAGGATCACTAGGGAAGGACAGCTCTCTTTACTGCTATGCAAAATGTAAAGTGATATCTGAACTCAACTCTGAAATGGTGGCTGGATAAGGAACTTTGGCTCCTAAAAAGACTGAAGCTAAAATACGGGTCAAATATGATCTATTATCTTAATGTTTTGTCAGTAAACCTTCAAAGCCAAACCCATAGAGCACAGCAAATGTAACTGTAATCGAGAGAGAATAATGCAAAGAGAAAGATAGGTGGGATGGAGAAAAGGTGATGTCGTTAAACAGTGATTGCAGGAACTCCTCCACATTCCTTCCTGCTCCCACATCCCACCCATGTTTTCAGTGCTCATTCAGTACTGAAATGCCCCAGTGGAGATTATTGCTTTTATCTAGCTCCAAGTGGCCTGGGAGAAAATCAAGAGGGCTGTAAATGTCTCGGCGTGAGAGAGACAATAAAACTAATTCCTTGAAGACAGAAAAGGGCTTTTCCAAAGCAGGCAGATCATGACTCCCTACTCCACCCTTAGACACAAATTTGCTGCATATGACAATTGTTAAGTTTGCAAAAAGAGATGCCTGCATCTTGTGTGAATTTTGATTAAATAGTGATCATCCAATGTAAAGTCTTGCAAATTTGAAAGGCAGTTTCACTTAAAGGAAGGAGATCTTGACTTCACATTAAAAAAAAACCAACTATAAAATAATTTTGAAGGGTCATTGAGTTGTACTGGTACAGTTCCTCCTTCATTTAAACGGACCTGAAGAAAAGCTTTCCTTCTTGTGAGGTCTCTAAGCTTGTCATTTCCTTTGTTGAACTGTAATTTGTTATGGTCCTGCTAGTCACATTGTATGGTTTAGAATTTATGTCATGACATTATGGGCTCTAGTATCACAATCCAAGCACATGGCGTAAAGTGTATGGTGCAAGTGCATTGACAGATGTCCAAATCCAAGTTTGCTATTTTAGGTGATGGAAAAAAAGTCTCTGAAGAGAAGACGCCTCCGCAAAAGAAACTGTTTACCTTCACACATGGTCCATCCTCTGAATGTGAGTGTAAGTGTGTTATTAAGGTACTATCTTAGTGCTGTGCCTTCAAATAACAGCCAAACAGCCAAGTACTGCACTGCCTACTTTAGCTGTAATATCTTTTCCCACTACATCAGCAAAGCAATGGACTTAACTTTACATCATCACAGAAACCAACACACCCATTGGTGCAAGTGGATTAACTTTTTAAAAAAGGCTGCTGGTCAGGAAAATGAAAACTACACCAGTATGCAATGAATTTACAAACCCATGGGTTTTACTACTGAGCCAAAGTAAACTTCAGTTGCTTCAAAGTAAAGTCAAATAAGCACAATGAATATGTTTAGTCTTAATATATGTGTCTCCACACTTCATGGTCAACACTGTGTGTCAGTATAGGTGTTTGCAAAGCAGCAGTAAACAACATCTCCACCTAACAGAACTCATTTGCCAGTTCCTTTAATGGGCAATAAATCCTGCCACCTCTTATAAAATGTGACCAGCTGCATCTTCCATGTATCCCAACAAACACACATACTGTTTCTTAACAGCTGAAGCAGAGTGATAAATAATGCACATCTTGTCATACAGCATGAAAGTGAGGTAGTCCAGGTGGGAGTGACTGGAAGATGCTGTATGGAAGGGTAAGGATAGACCACTGTACATTAATGCACATAAAAAATTATACACCAAAATATAAAAAAAATAAAATAAAAATAAATGGTGACCTTTGTGAGACAACTTAATTTTGAGGGAACAGACTGGTGTTGCTGCAGTGTAGTGCAGCTTGGCTGGGGAATTATATGGCTTCTCAAATCATGTGCCAAATGATCTCAGGACCAGTGAGGACTTGATATGTTTTTGGAGGGTTTTTACCCCCAGCAACAGCATTTTTGGAACAAGGCAGATGTAAACAATTACTGAGCAAAATGCTAATGACAAGGAGTAAACTGAGGGGATTAGCTGAGTTTCATCTCCAGAGTTTGGCATTAATTGGTACATTTGCAAAAACAGTTTGTTTTTGTTTTTTTATTTGAGGAAATGACCCCCTTCATTTGCCTTTAAAGCTTTGTAGGTCACAGATTTTGGCTCAGTTGTAAGACCACTGCTATGCTTTGAGACTACCGTTTAGAGTGACAGGGATCTCCTCACATTGACGATTGTGTCAGTCAAAGTGTGAAATAAGGGAGAACTTCAGCTGTCATTGCCAGAAAATGCTGAATTTGTGCCAAAAGCATGAGGCTGTAGGTAGAAAGGTGTCATGACCTGATGATTGATTAGAGGCACAATATATGATGAGGTTCAGCACCTGAGGGAGTAGGAATAAAACTTGATGAGGATGAGGGAAAAGAAATAAACTGATAGAAATGTGACCAGAATATAAAATGCAGTCAAGCTTATCATTATGATATAATAATATTGATCCAGCATTAAGTTTTTAGGATCAGAGCAAACCTGAAGGCTAGACCAACAGGTATTCTGCAAACTGGTTTCCAGTTAATCCTGCAAAACTCTTAAGTTAAAAGTACAAACATAATAAAATCCGGATTTCTTTCATCTCCTCGAATGTTTGCTGAGCACAACATGTTCTCAGAATAGATTTGGGTAATTACTCCCCACACTGCCTGAATAATTTATCCCTACTTCTCTCTAGAATAAGCCTACAAAGTTCTGCCAAAATTAAATCTCCAGTAAACACTGGCTTTCTCATATGTGCAGAGAATAAGTTGGCATTACAGGGTAGAAATTCTGCATAGCATTTTGGAAACCAGATGTCTGGTTTATGGCACGATAGGGACAAAGAGCCTTGGAAGAAGGTCATGAGGTACATCAGTGGTCAACAGGAATTAAGCGTGTCACTAAAATCACTTCTACTGTGTAGATGGGGGTTTCACATGCCCACAAGAGAGAGATGAAAGAAGCATAACATAATTACCTGCATCCACAAAGTCACATATAGTGGGGAAAACGAACCAATGTACAAAACCACATTTACATACAACTGAAGCTTTAGGCAACACAGTGATTAGCAACAGAAAGATGTTGTGTCAAAACAGAAGGTGAACAACACTATTGCATTGTTTTATCGCCAACTGGCCTAGTGCCATGTATCTTTCACCTCTAAAGCTTTGACAGCAAATCTTGTCTTAGTGTGAAGGCAACTTGTTGTCAAACAGGTTTGCCCTCTTGGTGCATAATGTATATATCAAAAGCAATGTTTTGTGGAAATTAACTGTAATGTATTCAGGGTGTTCCCCGCCTCTCGCCCTATGTCATCTAGGATCAGGCACCAGTGCCCCCTGTGACCCTCATGTGGAGGATAAAGCAGTAGAAGATGAGTGAGAGTGAGTGAGTGTCACAACATACTAACATAATTGCTTCACTGTGATTGAAATGTGATAGGAGTGGGAAACAAATTGAGTTTCAGGTTCAAAAGTTCAGATTCACAACTATGATCAAGGAAGCAATTGGTCATGTTCTCAAAGTAGAAAACAGAGGAATACTTGCTTTTTAAAATGCTTCGTTCTTAGATTTACACATCAGATTTATATCATCATGTTTATTTTCTCGTATTTTTAAATGTCACTTTTGAATTTGACATGTAGTCTGTTGCCCTGTCAGAAATCTCTGACATTTTATTTCTAAGTGAAAATAAGTGTGAAGGGTAAAGGTGACAGGAATTTGTAATTGTTGTATATGAATGTGATTTGGTGAAACTGCATCACATGGGTCTCTGTGGATAAGAAACATTAACTTTTTTTATTGGATTAATGGAATATAAAGCCTTTAGCTGCAGTAACAGCAGGAACTGTGCAGAAGACAGCAACTAAATAAAAATGCTAACACAATGCAAACCACAAGATCAAAAAATTACAGCCACAAAAGTCCAAAACAAAAGTTTACCAATAACCAATTGGTAAATGATAGACTGCTTAAGGGTACAAAAAGGAAAAGACAACCATCTTCCTCTGTGAGCCCCACTGTCAGTTTCCAGCAATGGGAAAGAAATATGGATGTTGCATATTGTTTAAATCAGTTTTATGCTTTATAAAAAAAAAAGCAAACAAACATATGGAAGTTTCCTCCTCTCAAATTATTTCCTGCACTTTCAGTCAACCCGGACTGTTTAAGTCCAACCACCGAGGAACATTCTTATCCTTTTTTCCCCAGTTAATCATACCATTTTACCTGTAATCTTTGTTCACATGAGTCCTTTTCTGTCCCATCAAATCACTAATCGCACAGTTCTCATACTGGCAGACACACTGTTTCTTTTCCATGGCATGATAAATAGACATTGGTATAACCTCATACACAAGCATGTGTGGTCCTAAGTTGACTTCCTTTGTGTTTCGCTGTTTTGCTTTGAGGTAAATCAGGTGTCCGCAAGAGTGGATGAGTTTTTAAGTGGCTCTGGAGACTTTGTGGAACAAACAAGCAGCTAGTTCCTGTCTCAACAACCAAAACCTCAGACTGTGCTTCACACACAGCAGGAATTTAAGTAAATGAGGGAGTGTATAAGTCATAAGTCTGTACACTTTTTTTATGTGACTATGACATCTATGTGTCTTTTTGTCAACCTAAGACTTCATCAATACATTGTTCCTCGTGGGTCATTGAGGGTTTCTTTTTAATCGATGATATTGCTAGAACAGCAGAAATAGATTATTTAACACAAAACCCTATTTTCTGTTTCCACGGCTAAGTAGCTAAATCCTGACCATTCACTTAATTAGAGGGGTGAGTTTCACTCACGCTCTGAGTACCAGGCAGCTGCCAATCTATAATGAAGAACAAAAGCGGCACATCTGCTGTGGCTTTGGCAAGAGAGTACCAAGTCAGCCTCAAAGCAAACTCCAACCTTTTATAGTAACCATAAAACGACCGCACTCAGTGCTGGGATAGAAAACAAGAGGGAAAAAAATCATATTAATAATCAGGGTAAACAAAATCTGCTGGCTGTGCAGAAACAAACTCAGATGGAAGGTCAAATGGGCTTTGAGGCAACTAAAGGACAACTATCAACAGGGCTAATACACCGGAAGTTACAACTCATAATTATTCCACGTGAGGAAACTGGACACCATCATTATATCTGCTATATCTGCTGCTCTGAAAAAAAGGAAAATCATGCAAACTTGATAAAAGTTTTGGCATGTGAAAGATCCTGCGTGTCAAACAGATATCAAGAGATGAGCCAGTCCAAAGACTTACAACACAAGAGATATTTACTTGGAGATGTGGTTTTGGCTTTGAGAGGAACTGGAGGATCATAACAGGATGCTGCCCTTAAGAAAGGAACTGGAGAATCAGTTGTATCACATGGGGCAGTTTTTTTTATAAAACTGATACTGTGAGAGAAGATTGGAAAAGGCAAAGCTTAAGTTTTTGCTCTTTGGTAAGTAAAGCAATCAGGTCAAATGACAAGAGTCAAACCAGAGTCTTGTTAAATCCAAGTTTACTATAACTAGTTGCCAATCAACTTACATTAAAATGTACAAAACGTAAATGAAACCAATCCAATTACAGTCAGGTCCATGAGTATTGGGAAAATGACACAATTCTAATCTTTTTGGCTCTATACACCACTACAATGGATTTGAAATAAAATGAACAAGATGTGTTTTAACTGCAGACCTTCATCCTGACCTACATCCAAATCAGGTGAACAGTGTAGGAATTACAAGAGTTTGTATATGTGCCTCTCACTTTTTAAGGGACCAAAAGTAATGGGACAATTGACTGCTCAGCTGTTCCAGGGCCAGGTGTGTGTTATTCCCTCAGTATCCCATTTACCAGGAACAGATAATTTTATTTTATTTCAAATCCATTGTGGTGGTGTATAGAGCCAAAAAGATTAGAATTGTGTCAATTTCCCAATACTTATCGACCTGACTGTAAGTGTGAGAGTTGAGTACTCATTTTTTTTTTCCAGTGATGACAGTTTTTGCTTTCAGAGACAAAGAAATATTTTGACACCAAGTGGTAGCACTGAGGTTAAACTTAAAATGTTTGCATCACAGTATAACTGTTGTGAAAATTTACCAAATGTGGGCTGGAGCTGTCAGCTCATCACTGTAGTTTAGGGCTTCTGATTGGAACATCATTAAAGCACCATTTGCAGGGTCACGTCTGGGAAACAGACAAGCTTCATCCATCACGTCCAGATGAAGACGTTCCCAGGAAACATGTGGTCAATCTGGATTTTTTGCTGTCAGCAGTCATATGCTCAGTATTCTCAGTATGCACCGGCTTCCGTCAATAGCCTGTTTTGCTCTGCCTTTGACTGTGACTGTGTGATACCTTACTGGTTGTAGATCAGCTACAGAGCACCACCCATTAGGGTAGTTACATCCATTGTCTTTGCCAAGGACATTTATGCAGGAAGTATCCTTTTTCAAAAGAGCACAAAAGTGCCATAGTAAGACAATGCTACACTAAAAAAGCAAAATACCCATATCAGTGATCACTTTAGGGACCATTTTAATGAAATAAAGTTTTACTTTAAAAGTGCACATAATGTTTATTTCCAGTGCGAGTGGGTATACATTCAAAAGCATGACTAATTAGGCTTCAAGGGAATTATCAACAAATATGGAACAAACGTGTGAATTAACCATTTGGTTGAAAAAGTGCATGCCATAACAACTAATAAGCAATTATGTACAGCCAAAGAATTAGCTGCATCATATAAAAGTAAGGCTTCAGTAATTAGCCAAACAATCATGTTTGTCATTTGAAAAATAAAGCATACAGGCACAAGTGTACCTGCCCGAAACAGCTCTTGTTAAGGCAGGGCACCATGAGAATAGTTCTGATTTGAAAGTGCAGCAGGCAGAGGAGGAAGATGGAAAGCTGAATCCCACCACAATGTTGTCTCCATGCTGATGATCCATTTAGGTAACAATAGGTCTCCAGAACAATTCCTGTTCCTAAGTGGGAGAAACTCTCCATCCCTTAACCCTACATAAAATGAGACAAAGCGGTTCATCTCTTCCTAGAATGACTGAGCTGTGTCACTAACACCCATTCATGATTTGCAGCCAACATAGATGTTATTCCGTATGCAATATCCTTGTTACTTGCAAGAACTGCATATAGTATCAATGGATCATGAGGTGTTATTCAGCACCATTCTTTGACAACACTTAAAAAGTCCACTATGTAAGAGTTAGTGACATCTAATGGTGAGATGGACTCGTTCACTCACCCCTTCCTTTCCCAAGAGAATCAGAAAACTACAGTGGCCTTTACATTCCAAAAAACATGGTGGTTTTGCTTGAGCTGTAAGCTCCACTTCAAAATGTAAAAGACATGCTCTTTCTGGGTTGTCTGTTCAGCCTGCGAACATTGCAGCACAAGATGGCAGCCTGTGTATACGAAGGCATTCACCTTAAGTAGAAATAAATGGCTTTTCCTCAGGCTATGGAAACCCATTGTTGCTTGTGGCTATAAGTATGCATGTCCTTCTATAGCACTGATATTAATGACTACATGACACAACTGCCCACAAAATACACCCATTATTGCTAGGTCTACAATCTCATTTTACAGTGACATGAACTATTTCTTGACCAAGATGTAATTAATAGTATTGTAGTCAAAACCAAACAAGACCAAGTCCAAACTTGTATTGAGACCAAGAAAAATATGAATCCACTATGGCTAAACGTATGGAGTAACATACAGAAACATTTCATCAAATAGGTGTGATAAGAGTTATAGTGTAAGTGATATTGCATAAAACTTATGGCAAGAAAACATGTTTTGTTCATTTTCATCAGCGGCAAATCATCTGCCTATAAGTTGACACGTGTTCACAAAAGATCATCTGCTTCACAGAGATTCAAGTTATTTCAAAAATCAGTGATGTGACCACATTTGGCTGATGGAGGATGCACTACAATGGCCCCAAGTGGAGCAAAAGACAGGGATAAACACCACGGTCCAATTATTTTCACTGTCTGTTTGACAGACTATTGTATACTTCACTCTTTGAGACACATCTATAGATTAGCTGACCTCCATAGATCAATTGTCTAAATGAAAGCATATCTCCCAGTGACAGTGGCAACGTTATCTGGGGCATGGACAGAATTCTTGGTGACTATCAATACTCTGTACTGATAACACAATTTGTGTCTCTTGAATGTCCAGCAACTGTATACCTGTGGGTTATAAATGGCAGTTCTCAAAAATTAAATGAATAGTTTGTGTCCTCCTCTTCTTCATTCTTTTTTCTGATAGCTCCAATACATTAGTTCAATAACTCAGCAGCTAGTACAGATGATACATGTTGTGCTCCATGACTAACTTTTATCTTGGGATGTGCACCAAAAGAAAATAAAAAACAAGGGCATTATCAATTCAGCGATATTTACAGACGGTAGTGATTTCTGATTTAAGGGGATGTGAGATTTTCTTTAGGGTAAAACTAAAGTGTTGGAATCACTGCATAACTTCAGCAAGAATCTTTTTTTTACTAAATTAATATTCATCAGTTTTCATTTATATTTCTCACTGAGCTGCTTACACACTGCCCAAGATTCAGTGTCTGTTACTTTTCAGGTGATGTTTAGTAGAGGGATTGTGGAAGAAGGAAAAATGTTGTTGACTCTGTGTTACTTTAAAAGTCTGCCATCTAGGCTTGTTTCATGCCAAAAATCACACACACAGACAAACAAACAGATACACTCTCATTTCCTCAAAAATACTTACCCCACACACCCAAACACTACCCCAGCAACACACAAACAAAGATGGAAATCCATCCAGGAGCCCAAATGTTTACACTGTTACCCACAGACTGACAATTCACATTGGCTTTGGCTTCCTCCTCTCTTTCACCAGAGATGCCTTTCAGTTTTTACCTGTGGTTTTGTTACTCAGTCATTTTGCAGCTGGAGGTCAGCTGTTTGGAAGTGGGTAGCATTGGTTCTAACGATGGGCCATGAAGGCATCAACAAAAACAATGACAAGCGACTTCTTGGCCTGGTTTTGCAAAACAAAAAAAGAGTGACCGGAGAAAATTACCTGCTGAAATTTTAAGCAATACCTCAATAAATAAGCAAAATACATAAATACAATTGTTCTTCTCTTTGAATTCAATAAAGACAGTTTTCCTTCACCAGAGAAAAAAAAAAACAAAAGAAGACAACCAAGGCACAGTAGACAAAAATTATTTAAATTACTGAACTTCAACTTTTCTGTAATTCTGTTAGTATGTTTAAAGTATATTAAAGATGTATCTTTAATATTTTTTTTGTTTCTTTTATGTAAGTGATTTCACAATTGTGTACCACAATGTGCTAATTAGGCTTCAGCTACAAAATGTAACAGTGAAAAATAGCTCATGTAGAAAAATGACATAAATTGGCTCATTAAAAACATTTAATCTAGTCAAATTTTTATGGTTACAATGTTGGTAAGGTCTAAAGTTTTACACAGTCTGTATCTTCATTAATAGCTTAGGTGATTTAATATGTCTTTTCAATATTTCTCACAATCCTTAAACATTAAAAATGTTGTCCTTAACATTCTTTGCTTTTTTTTGGCAACATCAGCCACTTCATCAAATGACGACATTTATTTTACAAATAAAGGTACTGGGCTTGTCAACACTAGCTAATGCTTATTTTTGGTGCTGTTTTCAAGGAATCCTACTCATGTCCACTTAGAGCTGCCAGCATGTGATGCTGCCACTGCATCTCACAGCCTTTGTGGTAGGCCTGCTGACATCAAGTTGCTCACACTTGT